>JAHZNG010003502.1:0-11459 GCA_027744375.1 Orchesellides sinensis
CTTAACTGAAGCTGGAGTACATTCATACAATATGTACATGAACTACACACATGTGAAGTGTAAGTAAACACATGCACAAATACATGTAATATATATGTACATAGTTACTATTTTCGCTCATGCATGCACTACGCATTATATTTATAACATGCTTTTCACTTTCACTCTTGTTAACTCAATTCAAAACTAAAAAAGGACTTATATATGTTAAAAGGGGTTTTCTTCTATAAACATAACAAGACCATAAGCTCTTCGCATCCTTACACCCAACAAGATTTTCCTATTCATATTCTCTCCTCTATTCTACCGAAAGTTCTTTCTTTCTTTTGTGGTCCTTGTTTTCTTGGCGCCGCGGCCACCACCGTGCCAATTGCTGGAGTAAACGAGCTCTGTGTGAAACGAAGAAGAGAAAAGTAAGTATGCCCAAGACGGAAGAAAAGACTTTTCAACCTTGGTCCTTTTCTGCTTGCTTTTCCTGGGGAAAATCTGTGCTATACTTTTAGAAGATGTAGTTTTTACGCCTTGTACGTATCATCTTATAATACACCTCCTGATTTCCTTTAAAAGTTCTTACTTTGAGTCTTTATATGTTGGATTGAATATGATCACACAACAGTTATGATGATGATAAGGATAGAGAAAGTGCGATGAAGTCTAATGCGCTACACGAAAAGAAGAGGAAATGAGAGAAGAAAGAAAACGGAAAATTCATAAAAGTTCATATATTGTTAAGACCTCTCTCTGTTGATGTGGAGTGGGACGAAGTAGCGGAACCCCATCATCAGCATCATCAAAACACACATAGACAATGGCAAATGTGGATAGGCCAATATCAAATGTTATACTTAATATATAATGAACAAAAGCTGTACTGTATTTTACCACACTTTCGTTTGTACAGCTAACTACGTACATGCCTTTCCCAACCTTACCTTTCATCTCCCCTCTTTAGAGTATACAAGGTATATACATCTTTTTATGCGCTTTCCTATGTCTACACAGGAAACCTGATGGGAAAGGCTTCATCAAATATATAACAAGACTTTGGATCTCTCTGAATGAAAGTGCTATTGCTACTACTAATGTTCATTGGGTTCAATATAATCCTGACGAGGTATTTTATGGCAGTGTGTAAACACACAACGTTGAACATTACATAAATACACACAAGTACTTTCCTTTTATGCTTTTAATATGAAAGCAGTTTGTCGTCTGTTGGCCACATCCGTGGTGTATGTATGTACTATAATGCTACTCAATGTTATACATACTTTGGTATACACATTATTACACAATCCCCTTTCTCTCTGTTCCCTTAATAGGAGTAACTAACGTATCAGCAGTAGTCCTCAGCTATCAGTTTGACGTAACAGTAATGGCTCTAGCAGACTGACTTATACTTATATTGCCCGGGAAGGGAAATAGTACATAGTCAAACAGTGACGGTGATGGGGAAAAGCTTTTCTGTCGTTTGTGAGTGACTCACTCATCTTCTCTGTTCAACTTGAGAGTTATTTTGCTCTTTCTCTGATGACATTCCCTCCATCTTCCATTCCATTACTAACGAGATGATCCCACACCAGGCACTTTACAGTAATATCAGAAAGGTGCACGGAGGTCCGATTAGGAAATCTATACTACCCCTGTTTTTCAGTATCATGCCCTCTGGTATTTAACCGCACATAACATATCCTACTCATCCTCGTCGGGTCGGTCAAAGTGTTTGACCAGTACTAAAATAAATTTATTTTATAAAAGCTCTTCACCTCCTCATTAAACTAAACAAACCCATTGCAAAGTTTCTTGTAAATGCGTATATGTACTAGTTTTATATCATATCATGTGAAATACACAAGGATAATTAACGCGCTAGAAGTTATTATTAACTTCTGAAAAATACAGGAAAGCAAAACAACAGGATGTTTTGTTACATGCTCAGACAAATCAAAATAAAAATGAAATTATGAACATGCAGTACCTCAATGAACAGAGTATTAAACCGCCACATTATCATTATATGTAACCAACCAATCAGCCACCTCCATAGGCAAAAGATCGAACTGATATACAAAAGAAGCGTTTTTGCATCTATCCAACAGCAACACGACCAAGTTACTCGTCCGCCGCCAACGCAATTGTGAGCTTATGCCTAGTAAAAGGGCTTTAAGCCTTTCTGTACTTTGTTGTTGGCTTCACTTTGCTCTACCGGAGAAAAAAGGATCTTACGGATTTATCAGATTGTACATTATATATGCTATGTACATAAATAGTAACTCGTGTACATAACTTAATACAAAACTTCAGGAGAGCTTTTCCAATACGTATACTATACCTAATATTCTATTCTCTTCCTTGCCTATGTATCTTTCCCACACTGTACCAAACCAGTGAGCAAACCATCCATCCCCCATCCACATTCCTTTCTTTCCTTCCTTTTTACTATATTAATACTAACTTAAACAGGATACTTGCTGTAAGCTGGCTCTCTCCTTGTTGAAGCAGACTAGTAAAAAAAATTTTACACTGAAGCTTTCTCTTCTCGGATGGATGCTGCTTTACGATGATTTACCAGGATTCTCTAGGATTCTGCTCATGGTGTATGTGTGCTCCTTATTCTATCCTGATACAGAAGAGTTGGTTCTAGTTCTGACAGAGTTCTCCTGCCAACTTTGCTTTTTTCCATTGCTCCTTTCTACTAATGCTCTGTGTGAAAGCAACTCAGCTCTCTTCTCTGCCAGGATCTAAAACTTTGACTAAAAATCGTCTTCTCCAACTTTCCTTTGCTGTTGAGCTGATGCTTTCTCTCTCTCTCTCTTTCTCACAGAGACGAACAGCATGGAGCACACAAGTAGGCTTCGTATATAATTCTGTTCTACATTCTTCTCATCTTTTTCTTCACATCCCCAAACATCAGCACTAGGATGCAACACACTCTCTCCCTGGCATACCAGCCTGATTGAGATATAGTCGAGGCCAAACAACCAACATTCAAGTCACTACCAAGTCAACTTCCACTCGGAATCAGCAAGCAGATATTGCAGAGTAATACTATTACAACGAAAAAAGTCTATGACACTATAAAAACATCACAACAATAATAACAACGAGTTTTTATAAACACATAACAAAGAATATATATAACATAAAAAACGCAGACTTTCTCTCTATATAAATAGGACAGCAGGCATCAGCAAAAAAAATCCAATACTTCTCTAAGCAAACTCGTGTAGGGTCAGATAAGAATAACAAGCTTGCTTGGTCACTAACTCAGAGTTGTAGAATTTTTCCTATAAAAATACAAAAATAATTCTCCTTCATTCGTCTCTCAATCACGATCCTTTCCTCTATTATTGTTGCCATCCTTCATCTTCATCAATACAAGACCACAATCAGAGACCTTAGGAGAAAGGTTATTTGTAACAAATGCTTGTTTCTCTCTATTGATACATCTCACTCACTCTAACAACCTTTACATTTCTCCTATACGCCACAAATCACACGTCAGACAAACGATATCCAAATATTTTTTGTAAAAGCCAAGGAAGAATTCATTTCGGCAATTTGTAGTATTTACATTAAAACCTTCGCTGCATAAACCCAGCTGTTTTGTAGCTCCAGGAGAAAGTTCTGAAGAGCAAAGCACTCAGCAGCCGATTTGGACTTGTACACACTCCTCTGATTGGATCCTTCTGGTGTGACGTCCTCTCAATTTGTTGTACTACCACGGAAGGCCGCTTTCTTGGGACAAAGTTTTCGCATCTTTTTTATATATAAGTGACAACAGAAGATATCAATCTTATCCGGGGAAAATTGAAGTTAGCGGAAAATAGTGACAGACTGTCTTGAAAAAAGAAGCCTCTAGTCATTGGTGACTGTCATCAGTACACAACATCTTCAGTTTTCTCTTTCTCGCCCATCTGCTCTTCCTTGTGATCTTACAAGTACAAGCGAATCTAGTGACTTCAAGTGTGTTTTCGTATTTTTCAAGTGGAAATTCTAGTAAAACTTTAATTTGTGCTTGGGGAAAAGAAGACGGAGTTGTATTAGGTTACAAACGTGCACAGCACAAGGAGATCTACTCGAGACAAAATTAAATCAAGAGAAAAAACCAACTGCTGTGCTCGTATAAAAGTCATATACCATTCCCTTTGAAAAACCTTGTGTATCTCATACCGGGTATTTAGCAAACAGACCGGAACAGGGCCAAAGAAAATATCACCAAAGATATTTCAACTTTGGCTATATTGTTCAAAAGTGGTTCAATATAATATCCTGCGCATTAAATTTAATTGGTCTGCATCATAAAAAGAGGTTGCCCCTCTTGATTACTTTCTTCCTAAAAACTGGGGAATCTCTTCACAGCAGATTTTTAAAGGTGTCTCGACTACTGCAGTTTGAAATTGACCTGTTTTACGTCACCAGCCACCGTCATAAGTTTTTTAGTACCCTTCCTTATTATCATTATTACGTGTAATAAACGGTCGTCAGGCTGAACGTGATAGGGATGACGCTAACTTCCTTCCCGGGTGCCTTCTTCCTCGTCTCCGCAGCGATCACCGTGCCAGTACTACTTATATTTGCGTGAGTACAACAAAAAAATATATAAAGAGAGTTGATGTTTTTATGGTATGATTTTTGTATTGCAGTTTTTATTATAATCTCTCCTTCTCCTCCTCACTTTCCCATTTTCCTCCGTTGTCAGAGTTGATTTGAGCTCGTACAAAAATTTTTATTATTACATCCCATCTCCTACGCTCCACATCTGCTTCTTCTCCACTTTCCACTTTAATCAAATCAATGATGGAAGAAAGTGAGGAAAGTCGCCTTTCTTCTGTTGCTGAAAGCCATATATTACTGCAAAAATTGCAAAGCACAAATTTTATACTTTTCTTGGGTGAATCTATTTACTCCCTGCAGTTTTGTATGGAAAGCAGATGAGATGAAGACAAGACAATGTCTTTTCATCCAAAGAAGGAACCATATTTGCAATATTCCTTTTCCTTAGTTCTTATTTTCCTTAGTCCTGAATACACATTCGTTCAACTTAAGAATTTTTGTTTTGCTTGTATAATGTACCTAGTTTACTACTCCTCCTTTCCCCTGCTTCCGCTAATAACAAGATGAGAAAAACGATCAATACACATTTGCATTTACTTTACCCCTTCGCTGATTTTCTTTCCATCCTTCCGTTCCATTCACAATCTATAGCCACACAAAACGACTTTAGGCATAGAGGTGCACACACAGTTCTCATCATCTCCTTTCTTTGTCTTCCCGTGTCGTTTCTCTCCTCTCTGTCTTTCTCTCATGCTCTACGCCTCACTTTACATAAATATTGGAGGAAGCAATCTGCGGAGAGAGCGAAAGTTCTCCTAATAAATGTCATTTTTGGTGAGGAATATTGGATTTGATAAAAACGACACGTTCTCATCTAGTAATGTAAGCCTGCGAAACTTAAAGGCAATCACCACAATGCTTGCGCTCCAAACGCTTTCACTCGTTTGTCGCTTTGTGTGAAATCGCATACCAGAACCACACAGTACAGTATTCCAAGTCCAACATGGCACAAATTGCTATCGTTGAGGACCATTTTATGCTGCGCACTCTTGCATCGTGCCTGCATAGGATAATGTTGTTATTCAGTTTGTCAGTCACGAAATATATTTTGCAATCTTGATGATGATAAGTCATAAAAAATCATGGAGGACGAAGCTCACGCTTTCAATAATGCATACTATGTGTACCTCCTAAATATGTGCTTTGACAGCATAATATGTAAATATGGTTATGGGACATGTGGTTATTGTCTGGAATTTTATTTTCTACGCCTGCCATCTTTTTGTATCACGCTAAATGAATTCTAATCATATTCATAGAATTTGCAAATTTTGCCATATAGAAAGTCTTTTGCGACGGTTGCTCACACACGTAGTACATTACATGTCATCTCCTCTACGTATATGTATGTGTTTGTGAGTACAAAGAGAACAAAAAATAATTCTCTGGAACGGTGAAGGCTGAAGAAGAAAGTTGGAAAAAGGGTTCTATGAGTCAACAGCATCTAAAGCATCTTCAACACGATGAAAATACGATGTAGGCCACGTAATGAAAAATGCATTAAGACGAAATAGAAGAGCGAGGACAGAATCACAGCAGCAGGACAAACACACATGAAAAAAGTATATGGTTGGCGTACTTCGAGTAACGAAGAAAAACGAATGTATTTTGAAAAGGAGTAGTGGAGATGAGTAAGTAAACCAAACCACTACCATACACAGCGACCTTTTGCAAAAAAAAAAAGTTTTCTCGTTTTTCAGAGAAAAACAAGTTTTCTCTCCTTTTGTGTTTTTTACGAAGTATGATGTATGTATTGCCGAGGAAAGAAAACTCATATGGTCGTATGTGTTCTTTAGTTCCGTCTGCAAAAGAAAAGAAGATTGTCTCAAGAAAAGGAGTGAAATATTGGGAAATGGGAAAAGGCTGTAAGAAACCCGTATAGAGAAACCATGACAGATCGTTGCTCATTCATTATATATCATTGTGAGGTTTCACTTGATGTAATACAACATTCACATATGTATATGCACTAGTGTAAAAGTAAAACAACTTCTGTAAGGAAGCTGATGATGGAAAAGGTAATCACCCAAAGAGCAAGCTGTTGGCAGGCAAAAAGGAAGGTACATCTTGCTTCTTCTGACTTCAGAGGAAATTTTTTGGGGGATACAAAGCAGTTTGGGGTCTTTGGGATTGGTCTAGTAGAAGAGAAGGCACCTTGAAACTTATTTTCTTTTGAAGACGACAGTCCCACCAGTTCGTTTTTGTAATCTATCAAATCATACATGTCCAAAATTTCCAACTTGAGCCAAGCCAGACAAACCCCTAGAAAAGTTGGAACTGAGAGATTGTCATATTATTTTGACGAGAAAGGCTAGACCACGTCATTTCCTTATTTTCTCGGAAAATTTGGTTAGTTAGTGCTGAGGGTTTGGTACTTACTGTGATGATGGGGATATGGAAGTCATTATCATTCTCTTGTGAATTAATATGTAATATGAGTAGCACGGTATGAGAGGGCGTCTATAATTTTTTCATTATCGTATTACAGCACTTGGGACACGTTCCACCATATTCAAATTCATTGCAGGTAGGAGTTGCATAAATGGGTTGGGAAAATTTGATTAATTACGAGTTGATTAAGGATAATCCTTAAGCCACAGTGCTTTCATGGAAGGAGAAAGTACAGAAGCTATGAGCAGTCAGCCGGTGAACCGAATATAAGGCAAAATTTAGTGTGTGCATTATTTAGTATTCAAGCATTATGTTAGCAGTTTTTGGCTCTTCCTCTCCCAAAAAACAATCTCATGTGGCCATTAGCACACACAACACAAGTCTTTAAAAGTAATCAAACTCAAATGAATCCGAACAAGTTCAACTTGACTTGAAGGAGAGGAGCAGAGAGCTTATAGGTGGTACGTATACCAATTAATAATAATTATATTTTAGGTTTTCCTCCTCTGTTAAAATGGTATCCTCAGAACGGAGGCTCATAATGGCATTATAAATCGTCCCTGGCCTCCCTGCTGATATATACGATATCATGGCCTATGGGGTAGAAGGTTAAATACGTAAGGAACGTGTGGAATTTTCTGGTTTGCATAGAAAATAGTATATACATATCTGAATAAAAAGTAGGTTATATGAATTCCATCCGGTTTATTGGTTTTTTGGTCTCAGACCACTACTCACCAGTCATCACCAATTGAATCCCATTTTCTGCTTGAAGATGTGTGCTCCACTTACAGTATGAATATTTCATATATGTGTATTTGTATGGTTCTTGTATGTTGCAGCTGGTTCTACTGGCAAGTGAGGAAGGAGCAGTCTGAAGACCTAAAGCAGAGTTTGGCTGATGAAGGGGAGACGGGTGGTGGTGGTGATATATTGAATCTGGATGATGGCGGAGACTCCACGGATTCAGAAGCGTCTGGCACAGGAACGCCAGAACATAAGGAGAGATACTGAATACATGATTACACATAAAGTAAAGTGGAGAACAACAATAGAATAGGAAAAGATCATCGTGTATATGTGTGCCATCATCAATGCATTCATGTTCTACACTACGAATAGTCAGTAAACAGACACTGCAACAAATCATCCAAAATGGGTAGAAAAGTATTTGTCAACAGAAGAGAAAGCACAAAAAATACTTTGCACGCTGACACCACCACTACCGCTGTCACCATCACCACCGTTTGTATTACCCAGCCAGTGACAATGTCTGCCCTGATGTCACCTCTTTCTTTTACTGTTCGTAAGAAAAATGCATAAAAAAGCCAATGTCGTATGTGTTTAATGTTACAAATCGTATGTCACCAAAAAAAGAGCGAACGAATAGTTGTAAAAAATATACATTCTATTTGAAAAACGATACTTTTGGTCTGTCTCACCCTGAAAATGTAATCAATAACAGGAAAGACAAAAAAAATTAGTTTGGCACAGGGACAGTTAAAAATGGATGAAATTGCAAAAAAAGGAAAGAAAGGCATTGATGAGAACATTTGAAAGTATATTGCACACCATAAAAAACAAGGCAATTTGTTACTGCCTATTAATCTCTTCACTCGTCGTCTTCTCACATTTATATGTATGTACATCAATGCGATTTGAATATTTCTACTATTGTTTTTTTTATTTCATCGTAATTGTAACAATAATTGTTGTTCGACAGGATATATTTGATATTGACATTACGTTATGGGGTGTATAATTGACATACATTAAAAAATTATAGAGTTAAAAAATATAACGAAAAAATGTATACAAAAAATTATAATCTAGATGATTATACTGTAAGGTATATACCACTTCTTGTTATATGTACATTGCACATATAATATGGAGTAGACGGAGTATAAAAAATAGTGATCGAATGAATGATGATGATAATACATGGTGAAAAAATTTATCTGTCCAAAAAAGAACCGATCCCTTTTCTCTCTCTCTCGTCTTGTCAAAGTAAAAAGTTTCTTTGTGTACAGCCAAATCCTAAAAATAAAAGTGATGATGACTAACTCTCATATACATTTGTACTCACTGTGTAACAAAATTATAGAGATAGATGATTTCATACGGTAAGGAAGAAAATGATTGAAGCTCTCTATGAACACGATGAAGAGAACGAAAGGGAGAAAAGAAAGAGAAAGAAGCTTTCTTTCTTGTGTATCCTACTACCATTTCTTCCGTAACGAAAAATTTTTTTAATTCCTCTTTTCGTATTTATATGTATATTATGTGCTACTTGCTATAAACTTCCACTAAATACTGCTATGTACTATAACATACGTATAAAATCTACTGTAATTATTACAAAACATAAATTTGTAAGGGTAGAAAATAATACTGCGTAGTAATTTGATGATATGATGAAAACAAGTCAAATATATTAAAAGATATACATTGATTATTACTCTTACCATTAATGAGTGTATTTGTGTTTTCCCGAAAGTTTCAGTTCTACTTTTTTACTTGATTATATTGAATGAGTTACTATAACTTGCGAACGCCCTTCATTCTAAATTAATGATATGGAATTATTTGTCTGGTTCCAAGTAGAGCCTCTTATCTACTACGATTACATCTAGAATTTGGTACTTTAACTGGAATTCTTCACGTTTCATTGAGTTTCTCTTCTACCTTGTGTAATGTACTTTATAATGCGGATCCTTTTTTTGTATGAACCACTTCAAACGAAGTGAAAAACTTATATTGTGTAAGTCGAAACCAAAAAAGTAAAAGTTTCCAAAAAATAACTACTGATGCGAGCGCTTAACTTTTCTCCATTTTTATTTCTCAAATCGCATAAAGTACTTAAAAATGAAGTTTTTACTTGTAACTATCTATATATAAACATATCGCGTATCCAATACTCCTCAAACTCCTCAGGATCAAGGAAGCCGTAAATAAGATACTTCAGCTATATACTCCTGGTTTTTTCCTCCATGGACCGTTCTCGTCGACAGTTTTCACAATCGACAATCTTCGAAAGTTGATATCGTATTACATTTTTCTTTAACATTACATCACACATATCTTATTGGATATTGCTGTTACCGGCAAACGTTTTTTTACTTTTTTATATACCCTATCCAATATCATCGGTAAAGAAAGCAAAGCAAGAAGAAAAATGCATACAGAAAGAAAAATATGGATTGGAAATGAAAAGAATAGGAATTCCTCTCAACAAAATCCTTTATCCTTTCTTCTTTTCCCTCTTCTTCAGCAATTTTTATGTCCCTTTGAAAGTTTTCATTGGGTAGGAAATTTATACGGTGGAAGAAAGTAAAAAAATTGAGCATTTCCCTTTTGTTCATCTCTTCTCAAATTTTTATGCTTTCTTTGGCTGCCTACAATATTCTAAAAATAGCCAATAAACTTGCCACTTTCCCTTCAGTCATACATTTTCCAGCTGGACGATGCATTACCCAGCTTTTTTCTATAGCTTTCGCAAATACTGAACTAATAGTCATCATAATCATCATAAAATACCCAATAACATCTCCCATTCAGAGAAAATCGAACGGAAGCAATAACTACTTGAGACTGTAATAATAATAAGAAAAATACAAAATACCCAATGACATTTCCTTTTCAATGAAATGAGCCGTCGACTATGCTATTTCAAAATGTGGAAACAGCTTCTATAACACTGCATCCCATCATCATCATACCGGATCGGTAAAATTGTAACTAAGATGTTTCTTAAAGAATGAATGAACCAAGCGGAGGAGGAAAAACGGTAAAAAACATACTAGGCTTTTTAGCTCTGTCTGTATATAGCTTTAGGGGAAAAGAAAAGAAGATTTTTATTTTTATAGTTATGTGTTGTTACAGCCCTCTGAAGACTTTTTTCAGTGTGAGCTTTCTCCTCTATGCTCCTAGATGTTCTTATAAGGTAAGATGTTAAATTGTGTACTCCTTTGAAGTGCACATACAAAAGTATGAAGGTTGGAAAAGATGATTCCTTATTCCCACAAACAATTTCAAATGCAACGACTGAACAAGGCGTTATAGGTAGATATGTGCACATGCATACATGGAAAAAGTCGAAATGATGGAAATACGTGATGGGGAACCAGAGGACAATGGTTGATGTTCATTCTACACGTTTCTTGGATGAGAAAAGGGAAAAACGAAAAAAGACGTGTGGTTCTTTTTCTCCTGTGGATATATATGTGTGTGTGCAACTCCATGATCAAAGAGCACACTTGCACATACACAATACACACATACTTACCCATTTTATAAGAGCAAATGTGGAGGAATCTCACAGGGAATTCTCAATCCATCTATTTTACTTCTTGGAATTTTTTTCCAGGCTTTGAACTGCATTTGCTTATATTTGAATGCATTCCGAATGTAGATGGGAGAGTCATGTGTACATACGTGCATGCAGATAG
>JAHZNG010003503.1:0-13011 GCA_027744375.1 Orchesellides sinensis
TCAAACGAAAGCCAAACATTTTATCGTAAAACTGACATCTATGGCAACTTGACATTTTAAAGTTATGACAACGCAAGTGACCTTCAGTCATGGAGACCACTTCGGACATAGTGTAAGGAAAGTCGTATAAGTGATGGTATGCTTGATGATGCATTGATCTTATTTCATGGGAAAGCCACGCTATATATATTGCATCTACTCCAATCTTTTCTATTTGCTTAAGATGATATATTAAAAAATTAATTCAGATTCACTTCTTTCCACAATAGAAAAAAATACATTGCAAAAGGGCATTGGGCAGCATGTAAATGATTACATTGATGCTGATGATCCCATATAAAACAAGATCATCGGTAACAACCACAAAGCAAATAAATTGGCATATACATAATATACCTAAGTATGTACATATATCCATTTTATACTGGAAAGCAATGATGACGGTGTGTGGTGTGAAGTGATGAAGATAATGTCTGTAATGCAATGTGGCATATCAAAAGTTGAGAGTATGTTCACGACATGGCATCAGCTTATGTAAGTGCATATGTTCTTCTTTTACTCTAGATCCAGAGTCGCTGAAAGAATATCCATATCATCCTTTATTTCTCTCTACCGCTCTCATTCCTCTTTTGATCCGTTTATTAAAGCAGCAGAGGAAGTAGAAGAATCACCAGGCAAAAGCCAGGCGAGTGAGAAAGAGGATCTAAAGGAGCAGCATCCGCTACTTGTGTTTTTATATATGTACATATACCATACATAAGCCTAAACCCAAAGTATACCCGTTGCATTTATTATTGTACACATGCACTCAGGAATACTTGAACATGATGCCTGTAAGTAAGTGCCGTCTGTTCCTTTCGCGACTTTGAATGAGGCTGATGATGATGGTGAATGGAGAAAAAAGGAAGCAAGCATGTTTCTTTCCGCGAACAGAAAAGTCGTTCTGTCTTCTGTCCGCATATTATTATGTACAGATGTAATGTAGAGAGAAAAGTACAAGTTGGTTGCATGCTGCTTCTCCTGTGTAACAACACAAGAGATATTTGTACATGAGCTCTCTCTCTCTTATGTACAATATTATATAGAGAGATGCAAAAGAAGTAAAGTATTAAAAGCCAAGCAAAAGAAACACGCAGAGTGAAGTAAAGTTGTAAAGTATCTATCACTCTCTTTTAGTCTTGCTCTTACTTACACACATAATATTACAGAGAGTTAGTATACGAGGATAAAAGGGAAATCGTGTCTTGAAGGATTAGCATAATCCAATGGCTGATAGGACAAGATGTTGGACAAGCCCCAAGACAAACTACGAACAAGGGGGAGCTCATCCAATCCTAGGAAAGGATCCACCCAATTGGTTCCAAATCGGGTCAAAAAGGAGGGTCCCCCTTGGTCTTCCTCCCATAGATGCGATTGCGTCTCGCTTGGCCAACACAGCCTTCCTATTCACTCTCATGTAAAGAAAATACACACATGCCACAGTGTATTATTATTGCCATCAAGTTGATAAGCCTTCTTTTTTACTGCTCTCTGTGTACTACACACTACTAAACAAGCCACACCGTATATAATAGTAAAAAAAGTACACAGTGTATTTATGTATATGCAGCATTATTACATTGAATTGAATTTGAACGGGTTGTGAGAAGTTTGAGAAGCCCAAGAATTATATTGAGCATTTCTGTATACACACATTATCGTTTGTAGTGCATTGTAACATTGCATGCTTCTTATGTTCCTCCTGCTGCTCCAGCCTGTTGTTAAGCACATGTAAGTATATGTGTATTATATGCTGTAAGCACATTAGTATACATGGTAAAGTACACAATACGAACAAACTATTACACCCAAGAAGAGCAGATTGCTATGAAGCTCTTTTGCATTCATCCTAAAAGTCTTTGTTAAAGGCCTCTAAAGCATTAAATGCAAGGAACCTTACTAGTTCCACTTGAAACTCACACCTGAACACAATGACAAGTAGAAGAGTAAAAGAGTTAGGAATAAAAATATATACATACCTTATGCATATGATATAAGCAAAGGGGTAATAGGGAATAATAACAATCTTCTTTCATCATTATATTTATACTATGCCTTAATACAATACAAACATTTTTTTGATACACATAGCAAAAGCAAGTTTTGTTGCGTGTATTACACATTATTATATGGCAAGGTTGCACACACATTGCATTTTCGCCGTACTCTTCTGTTTTTTATTTCCTCCGAGTTCGGTTGTTGTTTACCGTGGAAAAGCAAAAGGCTCAATAAAACGTAAGTATAAAGAGAAAAGAGCAAAAGGCTTAATCTTTTTGTGTGTACAAGTTGTGGTGGAGGTAGTGGTTTAGTATATACCTATGTATGTTATATGTACATAAGGACCTCTAATGCATTTAAATACCTAAATACAACAAGACTATAAACATAAACCCACTTACTTTTTTATATATCGCATCATTCCTCATTGCTTTTCTCTCTCAGGTTGTTTGCTTACATGTATTGCATTTATTATTGCAGTGTTACACCGTAATGGTTCGGTCTTTTAAGCAAAAATCTCTCTGCTGTGTACTGCTTATTTGCACATGGATAAACACATTACACACTGTATAATGTGTGTAGTTTTATGTATGTAAATGATAATATATCCCATATAACAACATTGCACACACACGGCAGAAAATAAGGTATTTTTGACGATAAATCCTTTACTTGTGTTGTACCAACTACAGGAACATTATTAGTAGTGGTCTCGCGGATAAGGCGTTGTATCACATGGCATTGGTAGTAAAGTAAGTATTTGTAGTAACATGAAAAGTCTTTGCTCCGGTCTCTTGTACGTACACATTACACATATTACTTTGTACTACAACATTCATTCTGCCTCACTGAAAATCCATGTGTCCGTCTCTTTCACAAGCTTCATGTACATTTGAAAGCCGAGTCTGTAGGTTTGCTCCTGACTGATTCAGAGAGAACTGAAGAGCTGAAAGAGAGAAAAGAAAAAGCAACGTGCATTATTACAATAGAAGTGGTAGTAAGCGGGCGTGTTGATGTTTAATACTACTCCGACCACTACTACTATTGCTCTTATGTATGTACATACGTATCTATCAGGTTTCTCCCGTTCATATTATCAAGATATGATAAATATAACGTGAAGAGAGTGTGTTTGTTGTTGTAGTAAAGTAAAGAGCAGTGGGTATTAGTAATGGAACAAATATCATGAGAGGTCCACTCTACATACATGCATGGACAGAAAAAGAAGAAGAGAGGCAGCATCATTATCAGAAAAGGCAGTTCATAGCTTAACCTACACTAGACCCACTAACAATACCTTTTTATACCTTAAACAGTACAACAAGTGAGAAAAGAAAAACGTAATATATATTATTGTATTATTTTTTCTCTTATATATGAAAAGGGCTTGTGAGCTAAGCTAAAGCTTGTTGGGACGGTTGTATGTGTGTACTTTCAAAAACTCACTTAGTTTTTCAGCTGCTGAGGTAAAGCTGGTTCAGTAGTTGTTTGAAGGGGCAAGACTAGTATACACACGAAACGTGTGAAGAAGCTTGTGTAAATGTGTGTGTGTGTGTCTGTCTGGTGAGAGCTAAAGACGAGAGAAGAACGTGAAGTTAATATACACACTTGAAATACAAGAACACAAATAATTTGTAATGTCAATTACAACTCTGACTTAATTTTTCATAAGCTTCCTTCACTCTTATCCTCCGGTTAGGAACAAAGATCCAAATCCAAGTGACTTCTAAATAATCACTAGAATAGGTAACGATTTGCGAGACAAAAGTGAAAAAGTGTTATAATACCTATTATCATCCACATCAACAACATTAACATAGAAAACCACTTGCTCTGGTTCAACACACTCGTTCCTAATCTTCTTCCTGTTGTTACAGCATCTCTCCGTTCCGTCTTGTCAATTTTTTATTAAGTAGTTTTGTTATCAACATTTTCACTTGTTTCATTCATCGTGTTTATGTCTTAAAAGCAAGGACATGCTAGTACACTTGTAGTAACAACATATTCATACATGTGACAAGGGAAAGGAAGAAACATCATTTGCAAATATTTTATCTGGAATGCCCATGCAAATGTTTTAATGTGAGCAACGCTATGCATTTTGTAGGAACAAAGAGTAAAACAAAACATTTATGACTTTGCTGATTGTTATCTGAAAAATAGTGCTGCGGTTTTTTTGTCCATTTACTCTACATTACACTAGGTCATTCTCCTATAATTACAAGTATAAACGTGTGGAGTGTGCTAAATGCATCATTGAAAGGGAAACTGGAATAAAAAAGGAGACTTGTTGTTGGGCAAGAGAAAAGTGTTAATTGTTTCTTGCCTTTTGTGCGACAGTTTTGAATTAATTTTCTGTGGACCATGTCATACTTTGGCTACTCCCCTTCATCTGGTCCACCACCTGTCCCATCAACTGCAAGTGGTGCAACGTCTGCTGCCGTTAATTATACCAATAACGTGTCAGTCGGAGCCAACAATAATAACCATAATCAGGTAAGACTGAGTCATTATTAAAAAATCAATAAATGAAAAGAACTTATCTTCTGAAAAGTTGAAACAAAGCCAAAATTATGCTAGGACCTTGCAAATGAATTAGATTCTTAAATGCAGATGAGAGTCTTGCAGTGTCAAGAATGCAAATACTTGTAAAAATCCTCCATAAATTAGTGTATGGTTATTATATAAGAGTAGGAGTATCCTAAACTAGATTGACCGGTAAACCGGCAAAGTAAACAGAAGCCTTTAATAATTTGATAAATAGTAATTTATGATGAGTAGGTATGTGCATATTAAATGCAATTCAAGAATACTAATGAAAATGAATGGCTTTTTATGTACCTTTTTCAACTTGCAACAATATTTTTTGTACTCGTGTGTCTATCATTATTGCAATTTAAGCTGGTGTGATGAATTGGTTTGATTCCCACGATTATTGTCTCACTCCTCCCCTGATTATTAGGTAGGATCTTAGTAATTACAGCATTTATTTCCGTAATATGGTTTTTTATGCTTTGCAGTTGTTACACATCATGTAACATACAGTAAGGACGCGTGTTTTTGGTAAAGTACAAAATACCAACACTGACTAAAACAAAAAAGAGATAAAGCCAGATTCAATCCAGGTTTTTATATGAGCCCATTCATTTTTATTATTTGCTCATTCTTTCTCTTCAGTGTGATGTTTATCATATGTCTGTTTAGGTATGCAACATAGCCATACTTACCGTATACACTCTATCAGCGTTTTATACCTTAGTCTCTTGACTATGTTCAGTGTAAAAAGGGCCGGCCTATGATTACTGTCATTAGTTCCGGGAAACTACACTCCTGTAATCATGTTGTCACGGTCTTCTCCAGCTGAGTTTCACAATTTTTTGAGATACAACGAGTGTGCAATGCTTTTACATGCATACTTTCCTTCTTGGTTCTTATCACACACTCTGTTCATTTCCTTTTTGAGAACGTAACGGCATGTGAGAGTGCAGGCTTTTGTAGATGAAACGCTGATTTCGGTATTGCATTCATACTTATGTAGCCTTAGGGCTTTCAAATGATGTCTTAATTATTGATCTCACGATTAACCATGCTATTTTATTAATAATAATATGTATATATGGGGTTATATTGTGTGTGTTGTTTGTTTGTTGCTGCTCTCTTATGGAAAATCTTCAAGTGCATCTAACCGTCATCGGCAGTTCAGCGTATTTTTCCAAACAAGAAACAGAAACTTATGGTGGGATTTGCATTGTATTTCCTTACTCAACAACTGATTTCGTAATAGTTATCACTAATCAAGTGTGCAAATTCTCGTTGGAGTTTAATTCACATTTCTACGGATATATATTTTCAACTAAATCATATACCAATACAAAAGCTTCACAACGGAGACAGAACAGCATACACCGGTTAAGTCCGTATGTTAATTTGAATGTTACGTAAATGTATTACTCTGAATAAGAAATTTCATATTGCATGGCATTTCCTGTTTTCATATCATTTGTGTAGAATGGAATGCAATTGTTATTTGCTATCTTTCTTTATATTTTGTTCAATGCTAATTGATTTGTAGTATAAAAATTCATATGCAAGCGTCACTTTCCCAAATACTTTAATTTCTTATCAAGCCACCACTTCTTATGTACACATATTACAAATTTTAATAAATTATCATTTACTCCACTGTATTTGTCACCATTTCATTATCATTTATCCCGTTAAAACAAATAATTTAGTTTTGGATAAGAAAGGTTTTTCTGCTTTTAGTTCTGTACAAAATGCGTAAGGATGTTAAAAGTCATTGGACAAGTATTCCGTGCATGCGTAAAGACTATATGTAGTTTTTTGTAGGAAATCGTCTCCATGAGATATCAGTGTGTGAGTGAGTGTTTCGTTTTCCCTTTTATCCAATAGCAAATGAAAGATAAATGAGGGACTGAATTATGCATGCACATAAAATGCTCCATGTGGCTCTTATACTTTTAAAGGAAACGCACGGATAGGGGATAAAAATATATTTCTAAGCTTGAGAGAAGTAAAAAAAAGAGTTCAAGTTAGAAACCAGGAGGAGCAGAAGGGCAACCAAGCATGAAATGATATTATATTATTACCAACTTCTTCTACACATTTCAATTCAACTCTAATAAGCATTTACTTAAGCATTATATGTACCTATTTTGCATTGCGTGCTCCGCTTCTTTTTGTTTTTCCAAAATTGTGGCATGGCATTTCTTAATTCATAATGCATACTTGGTTTACAGGCTTCAAAACTATTTTACGTATGTATAAGCCCTATTACTCAGTCACACTCATTTACTTCCCCATACATTATTGTCCAGAAGAGTTTATTTGCTTAAGAGGAAAATTGTAGCGTGGTCATTCAAAAATAATTCCATGTGTCGTGATACATTTTAATTTTCCATGATGTGTTATTCTATATATACTTACTTAAGCGTGTACAGTAAATATATGTATTTCTCATGATTATTTTAAGCCACTGATTGGATTCTTGATGATGATGATGACTGCGAATGCCGTCAGTGTGTTTGCATTGGACACATATTATCGTTAAGTAGACTTTCTCTTTATTTAACACATTGTCAGGTTGTGAGCCATTTTGGGTTTCTGGAAGAAGAGTGATCGATAAATATCCGTATAAATTTATCCACTACTCCTGACAAACATTTATGTATGTATTTTGTATGGTTTTGGTTGACACTTGTTGACTTACAATATAAGGTACAGTGTGTTCTTAATGTCCAGCATACGTGTTTCATTCCCATTTCCAAGTATTTCTTATTGCCAATTGATTATTTCTTATTATGCATGTGTCACATTTTCTCTCACTGCAAATATTTGAAGAAACACTGTATCAAAAGTCACAAATTATTGATGAATAATGATGACGAGAATATTATGACGATAGGAATGTGTTGATATGAAAAGTAGAACTTTTTGTTTAAAAGTAAACATTATTCTCGATGAGCTGAATAAGTTTGCATTAGGATTAATATCGAGCTTATTCACAATTCAGATAAGGTGAAAGACTTTAATGTGCGTTTACTTAAGATAACTCGTTTTGTTTAACCAACTACAATCACCCTCTTATCCTGTATGAGCTTAATATAAAAGCTTGTCTTGTGTGATTGTGTCAGGTTTTATTATTTTTTGTCACTTGATAACCACAAATTACTTTTTGATTGTATTGTATTTTATAATGGTAATCCAGCTTGTAAAATGAACAAAGCAGATATTCCATTTTTGTTTGTAACATCATCAGTTTTAATTTTGACGTAGTTTATATTGCTTAGTTTAATTTGATTTTGTAGACAATTATTTGAAATTTAAAGCATTTCCTAATTTATAATTATTTATCCGAACAGATACTGGGTTCACCCAGTTACATCCTCTGGAGTCATGAGTGGCTCAACGTCCCCCACAGGAGTGACCACCTCACCAGGAACATCCTGTTGTGAGGGTGGTCGTCCCCTCGTCACAGACCCGGTTACCGGCCAGTCTGTATGCTCATGCCAGTATGACCCTGCCAGATTGACCTTATCTTCGTATCCAAGACTTACGGCGTATCCACCTAATCCGTATGCACCAGCGACTGAGCAAAATCCTTATCCTTCACTAGAGTCCTCAGCCTTCTACTCACCATTGGTAAGCCAACCTATAATACATCATAATATATCCTATCAAAGAACAAATATTATATGGGCCAAACTCCATTAAAGATGTTTTTTATACGTTGTATTTATCTCCTCACTTCATTAACCCCCATAATATATCCGCCATTGGATCAAATCACACATTTATGCTGTGTACGCGAATAAAAAACACGCGCATTAAACATGAAAAACGAAATGGTCGTATTAAATGTCATAATTATGTATATTGGAGCAGTAATGCATGTAAATGTGCATTTAGCCGTGAAATTACATTGTTGATTTAGTGTTTTATGTAGCGAGAGGTGACACGGAGGCAAACAGAGCAGACATAACATTGATGTCATTAGTGATCGTTTTCTTTTTTAGTTGACTTGTCCTACTCTCTCTCTCTTTACAAGAGCCTTCCTCCAACCAGTAATAATAATGATGTCGTTCCTCCTAGCTTGTAGTAGTAGCAGCACATTAATAGTCATAATAGTCATCATAAAGTTGGTATTCTGGTGATTTTAGAATGTATGGCAAGGCTACACGTAACAATATCATCTTTCTTAGGATCCCACCAGATATAACTTTTTATTTTTCAAAAAAAGACACACACCACCAAGCCAAGCGTATAAATATGCCTTAAAGTCAACTTTGTCCCTTTATGTGTTTTTTATTCAATAGCCTTGCCACTACCACCATAATCATCATATCAACATGGTAATAATCATAATATGAGTAAAACGTCACACTAGACATGGTCATACTGCCATTACACGTATGACGAGTTGTTGAATTAATAGGCAATAAAAATAAGTAAATTCTGGAGCAAAAATGTGGTTATGAATGATACACGCCATAAGGCGCTAATGCTGATGTACAGTATGACGTACATACTACTATGCTGCCAATTTTTTAAGAGATCGTAAAAACTCTTGTAATTACTTTTTTCAAACTAATAAGCGAGCGCGTTTTATTTTCCCATTAAACATTAACACGATGATGATGATCACAGATCATGTGTTTTTCTAAATGGTTCAACTCATTCAGTGTGTTTTTTTATTATTTGATAAAATACACATTATACAACAAACATATTACCTTGTAGTTATGTTTAGCTTAACATAACATCATGTGAGACAAGACAAGATAGTGACAGGCCAAGCACACATTTCAACACAAGTTGAGTAATTAGCCATATCAATATGTGCATGGCATAAATATAACACGACGACTGATTTTTTTTTACAAACAGCTCTCTGCTTCATTTACTTTTTTCCTTCATTCATTCTTACATTTTTTTAACCCGTGAAGAAATGTATGGCAATCAAGATAGTAGTAATGCCACATATCCACCATTTTTTTCACAGTCTGCAATAATTATATATGTTATGTTTGTTTTTACGCTTGTTTCACTGGAAAAATTGGAGGATGACAGCATGAACTCAACATGAATTACATAAAAGATAACTAGATAAGTTACATAGAAAAACAGATACATCACAGAGAGAGGGCAGGAGAAAGACAAAAAAAAATATTGATGTGTGTCTGTCTCCAATACGATATGCCATGCCTTTTTGGCTTTTGGGTTGATTTGTGAGGAAAAAGGCGAGAGACATTGTTTAGCTTTAAAGAAAAGGACATAATTTGTACTTTTCATAAGTGAGACGGTGTAGAACACATGTAAAAAGTCACAAAGTTAGCTAAACAGGGTATACATACGTTTGATTCCCAGTAATAACCATAAAAAGGGTCGGTCGCCTACTTACTTATGGTTTTATAGCAGTTTTAGGACTTCATAAGCTGAACTGGCTCTAGGTATAAGCTCCTGCGACGGCTGGACAGACAGACGACTCTCTCTCTCATGGTGTGTAAGATGAGCCAGAGATTGATGTCTTTAAAACGCATAATGTTCCAAAATAACAGTAGACATAAGAAATATGCGTAAGATATGATGATGACGACTGCAACCTAACTGCACTCCCAATATTTTTTGGAGAAAGGGATAAAAAGACACAGTGTTATGTTTTTGTAATACGAGATGGCTCATTTTTTCCCCTTGTGTATTTGTTCTCTCCAGTTTAAAAGATGTTTTGTCTTATAAAAATACATGTTATGCTATGTTTCTTGAATGGAATCTGTTTTAACTGATAATGACTGTGTTTGCTATAGGGTGGGGCGTATGCAGGCCTGAAAGAAGGGAGCGGAACTGGCGACGTGTCATGCTGGCCAAACCCTGGGAGTCTTCAGTCCGGCTACTATCCTTATGACCCGACCTTCGCAGCAGCGTACGGGTCAGTCTCTCAATTTTTTCTTGAATATATATGTTTGTGTGTTACTCTTTTTTTTATATCATATTATACACTACACAAGAATCATAGTTACCACATACTGGTCACATGAAATTTCATGATCCCACACACTGACTTGCCCAAATTAGATTAGAGACCTTAGTCACTACTGGATGCTTTTGATGCGGAGGAGAGTAGTTAGGAAAAAGCACTGATTTATTATGACAGGGTCCATACCCCCTTATGTCTCCTCTCCAGCACTGTAATATATCATGGAGTGAACGTGTATCTATATATTATATAATACCACAAAACTATGTTTCACTTCCTTCCATGTATCACTCCACTCCACTCAGCTGCATCACATATCGTTAGCAGCATTAGCATCATGAAAGATCAGCATCATCATCATCTGGCTCATCATCAACTTACAAACAGCAGTAGCTTTTCATCCCCTTTCTCCATCTCCATCCATTCTTAACCATTTCTCCATGATGATGATGATATTATGGCAGGGGCCAGGCCAGCTTGAGTTGTATTATTAATGCCCAGTCAATTCACCCCATTTTAGTTTCTCTCTTGAACAAAATCATCATTTATTCTTGTGAGACCCCTTTTATTCAACTGGAAAACAAATCATTGCTATGTTTTACTTACGTAAACTTTTCAAGCCTTTTTCTTATCCCATTTAGTTTTCCACTCCACCACCTTTCCTTTATTTATTCATTCTTAAAGAATTAAGGAATTAGAGGCTTGATCTTTCCATTGGATTTGGAAGGAGAGAAGAAGGGGGTATATCCTTTTCCTATTCTCATTGCTCTATTTATAAATTCCAATGTCAGATCTTATTTCATTTGAGTGCCTTTAACGTAGTATCACAGGACATGGACACGAGGGGGTTTCCTCAAATAAAAATTTTAAATTCCTTGAGAAGAGTCTCTTCTCAGAGTCAGTGAGAGGTATCTCATGAAAGTTTAATTGAATTAGCGGGTAGTTGCTCTTAAATAACTCAATACTGGATAACTGGAGAAGTTTCACCGCACCAGTTCTGATATGAATTTACAATTTTTATTAATCATCATAAAAAGTATCATTGACATACAGACTCAAGAAAAAAATGTACATGTTTATGATATGCTTTACTAAAGTGTATCTTTTTCCTATTGATTTAGATTTTCTCAGACCTAAGTCTCCGGCTGACTTTATTTTTAGGCACCCTCTGACTCGTTGAATAAGTAATTCAAATCCATTATTGCTTCCATTTCTCTTTCCCGTACAAGAAAAGCACTACTTTTTCCACCGCATGTAATTTGATCTCTGTGGAATACATAAATCCATCTACAAATAGTACTAAAGCCAAAATCTTTTACAAAAAAGCCATTCCTAGTGAAACTACAATTCTTACCTAGTGACTCCTTCAATACATGTGGTGTAGCTATTGCAAACGAGCAAAAATTGTAGTAGTTTTTAATAATACAATGGAACACTGAAACATTTACTCTTGCTCAACATTTATTTCCTTTCTTTATCTCACTATTTTTTTTCTTTTAAACGGAAGTATCACCATCATCATCTCAATCTCTGCAAAAGAAACTAATATAAAGAAAAAAATCTGTTACAAATTTAAAGGCTTGCTAGGTTTTATTACTCTTTATGGGTTTTGCAAATTGACAAAGTGCATACAGTCCATGTTAAAACACGCTCTTAGATTAGATTCAGTAGTGGCTAATAAGTTACAACCTTTTACTTGCAATCTCTTTCTCTTGCTTTGAGAATAGATATAAAGATACTGCAAAAAAATGTACAATGTTGTTATACCTTAATCCTATTACCTCCACAGGCAATACACATAACCGAGGCCAAAACCTCAGTATAATAATCCAAATCTTAAACCTTTTCTCACTTTGATATTTATATCCAAATGATACATTATAAAGTAATTTTTATTATTAAGGTGTACCAAGATGCTTTATACATTTTATTCAGTTTTTTTTCTTCACGGTTTGGTCCCGTACACGTAATAAAAATACTTACACATTGCTTGAGAAAAAAAAGTCCATACGACCATCGGTCCGTATTATATTATATTAGTTTCACGTTCACGCTACATTCATATACCGTCTCAGAGTAATGCAAGCATGCAACCAACCACTTGATATTATTATGCACATTTAGATTTTTGTTTTAAGATAACACTGCAAAATGGAAGATGAATGTGTGTATCAAAAACTAACTTCTTCTTTGCCCCTTTGAAAAACAAATAGAATCTTTTGATGTATTTTGATCGCATATTATGATACTTTGGTCTATGATACCTACTTCACTTGTCTATATTTGGTTATTGTGAAGAACTTATATGTATGCCTACTGTACATGATCCGTATTTGACTAGCCTAGCATGATGATGGTGATTTTGCTTTACTTTGTGATCAAAGATAACAACAATGTGCAGAAAGAAAAAAAACTGAATGAAAAAAGAAAGAAAATGTTAGAGCATCACAAGAGTCTTGATATGGATACACATGCACCGT
>JAHZNG010003504.1:0-12814 GCA_027744375.1 Orchesellides sinensis
GGAAATCCCCGGTACCCGAAATAATCTTTATCCTGTGATTGTATCAACAGGTAGATTTAATCGTGTTCGCAATGCTTTATGCGGTAAGTTTGTTAAAACATTTGCATTTTAAATAATGATATTATTCATTATTATGGTGTATTGGGCACAGAATAATAATTTCTGAATAATACTTTGCAGTAATCTGGAGTGGGGATAGGATGGACCTAGAATTTCAGCATAAAACAAAGAGCTACTTACTCACTAGTTTGTCTGGGGTTAAATACGATCCAATTAAAAATCGTGTTGTGGTTTCAATAAGTCAGTATTCTCAAAATACACCTATAGGGGCACATTATCTCACAGGCACTAGTCACCTAACAATGACAGCTTCGGATAGACAGGTAGCTACCGAGCTGTATCATCATTTAATTTCTGTGATTGGTAGTAGATAATGGTTTGTACCTTTGCTCTATTAATGTCTTCTTTGAAATACAAGAACATGTTAACAATTTATGGAACGTCAATAACTTCGATAAATATAATCTGATTACATTACTCCCTACCTCGTTAACTAGATTGTTAGGCCATAAAACGTGCATAACTTTATCCAACATGCATAAAATCGTTAGTTAATAATATATTGTTTTGTAATAAATAATGAAATTTACCAAAACCCCATTATAATAAATTCATTTCGTAAAAGGATTTACATCAATAATTTATCATATACAACTTCGAAAATATATTTTTGCAGCTCTTATAATGAATTCTTAATGTAAAAATTGTAGCTTTAATTTGTCCACATTTATCATTACATTTTTACTACAAATATTAAACGTCATGTCAGCGCAAGTATATATAAATGATCATCATGTAATGCCTGGTCGAATTTACACGAACTCAGGTTTCATTGTAACTTAAAATCAAACGAGTAAACATGCAGTTTGAGTTGACAAAACATCAATGGAGAAAAAAGAGAAAATACACATTTAGTAGGTAATTGCTGCATACCTATGAATTTACCTATATGAATCCACTGCATATTATGGACATAAGAAACATGTGGGGTTTACATTCATCACCGCTAGTTTCCGTATTTTACATTAAAAATGAATATAAAGTCCATCGTGTTATAAGACCAATACAATTATACCTGTCGTATGAAAATTCTAGCATGAAAATTTAAGGCTTAAAACTTGACGCTTTAATTATATAGCGAGTGACCACGCAATTTGTTCATGTACCGTACGTAACGTAAAGTAACGTAAAGAAGTACGAGGACGTAGCTGAAATATGAATTGTTTTATAGCGTTTGTCGTACCGCTTCAAATAATGTTTGTAATTGCACATATTAAAATGGAATTACTAAGCTGCTTCTGTAAAACATGCGAAATGGAATAGTATATAATAGTTTAAGTACAAGATTAAATAGTTAATCATAAATATGAATGAGGACATGAATGTTCATGTGTATACATTACGTAAGAAAAAGTTTATTAAGTAGCACGTATTTTGCGTTACAACTAAGGCGTTTTTTTCTGAGGAATCTTCCATGTAGGCAATACTCATCTCTTAAAAAGATATGTCTAATATGCAGAGCTTTCTCTTTCTACATGTATATAGCTGCGTACTAGGTACATGATGTTCCCGGCTACGTTGTTACTTTCTCCAGCATAATTACGCACTGAATACATATGCACTTGGACTATTCTTCCACTTTACAAAACGTAACTTATAATAGCCCTTGTTCTGAATTGAACTAACTGTATAACCATACTTAATTATTTATAATACCATAGGGCTCTATTAGAAAGAATGAAAGCAACTGATCCAGTATATTTTTAGTTGTCAGTGAAAGCATCAAAACACTGGACATCCAGTTAATTCAACCATGCATGGCTGCTTAAATTTAGCTTGTTGCTTGAAAGTGTTCTCCATAGCTGATAACGTACACACGTATATCGTATATATAATGTATATATTTTGTCAAAATCGCATGGGGTAATCATAAAGTTCCTCTTCTACAGCCTAACGGGGTTGGAAAGATACACATTTATCCATATTTTATGAATATTACAAGTTGAGTTGCGATCTTCACGATACAAGTTAGAAAGTCCAGAGCTATTCCATTTCCTATCAACATTGTTCTGCGTAGTAACAGGTTAAACAAATTAAACATGTATGTATATCTCCGTCGTATAGATTACAACTTTTAGAAACTTGTCCTGCTAGCTCTACTACATTTGATATAATTTCTTGAGAGTTTCGAATTACAGTTTATATCTCACTACGGTCATGTATGTATGTATGTTTGTGTAAAACTTTTCATATTCATACTACATTAGTACAGAATGAACGCATTTTCTAATTTCTCTACGTTGTCCAATCGATGATATTTATTGTACTTAATTCTACACTTTTTGGCCGACTGCCACTACCCATAATAACTTTGCAGGCGAATTCATTATTGTGCAATTAATCAGCAGTGTTTAACTTATTATGTCCGCTACGTCTTTTACTGAAAATATGTGTGTGAGTGCTTTTTCGCTGATGTGACCGGCATAAAAGTTTATGTAGTTTTTTATCGTTACTTAGAGAGAGTAGAGAAGTAGTAAACATTTACTTAATAGGCTAATTAGTAGGTGGTAGATAAAAGCTATAAAGATTGTTAGTGAAATGGATATTACAGATTCCAGTACCTAATATATCGAATGGTCAATGGTCAGTTTTTAGAAAAGTCTTTGGGGTTACGTAAAACGTAATGCATCAGTTTATGTTAGTGAAAGAAAAAGAGAGTTTTTATGTTATATATGATGGCAAGCAAACTCCATTTGCAGTTTCCGATCACATATTATTAGTTTTCTTCTGCATGCCCTCAACTCGCTCTTACGTCTTAGGAAATAAGGTTACGTAAGTTATATGCATGCAAAACTTAGTTTGACTAATTTGTGAAATTAAAATTTGTCCATGTAGGAAGCTATACACACGAAAAAGATTTGCGGGGTTTGCTTGAATATACTTGCTTGTATGCGAGATTGAAATTGATTTTGTGTCTTCTGATCATCCTTTTATCATCAAAGTAATATCATTAGACGCAAAGAACCGAAAGTTTGAGATTTTAATCAGTAGAAATCAGTCAATCTTTTTGATCCTTTTATACGCTACCCTTCTACCACAAAAACTCTTGGTTAGCTTGAATAAACAGTTCTTTTTGGTGTGAAGCGTGAGTGGATGCTTGACTTTGAACTATAGTGAGTTATTTGCCCTGAATTGAAAATTTCATATCGTGGGAAGTTTTTTCTCTCTTGACAGTGATGATACCATTTTCTCAGTTTTTATTCCATTATCTCGCTCGTAACTTAATTTGCTTGAGGGGCTGCTTTCCCGGCATTGCTCTGAAAAGACAATCTACCCTAAAATCTAACATACATGTTTGCCTTCATTTTTGTAGCAGTTTATTTGTTGGCAAAGTTTCTCCAACAAATAAGTTTTTTTACTAGATATAGACATAGAGGTACCTTGTGTATTTTGTGTAAAGATATATAGGTACGAGCATTTTCAGAGACACTTTGATCATTTATAATGTATGCTGATTTCATGTGCACACTCAATCTTGCCTTGTTGGATTTACTCCGGGAAAGAAAAACACCATCAGTTTTCGAGTTAAAGTGCACTTCCTATATTTCATTGTAATCTCTCCAGATGAAAATTTCATGATTGTAATTGTGTTATGCAGTTTTGGAAGTTTTCATTCCATTTTTGCTTTACTTTTTTGAACGTAATAGAATAAAAATGGGAACCGAATGGGATCACACAAAATGTGTATTTGAAGACTTTCTGTTGGTGGTTGGTTAGTTGTAGTTCAATAAAGTAAAAGTAAGTTGAAAACATACAAAAAAAGTCACAAAATGCGAACTTCATAATACAGAAGAAGTTGTTGATGTACAAAAAAATTCACTCTCCTACGCTTAACATCATTATATTACTTTCTTTTACTTTCACTGAAGTGTTGCTTTCACTTTGCTGCGCTGGCTCTACTACTGTTTGTAAAACCTGGACTTGACTACATAACATCCATGTGCATATAGTACCTAATGTACATAGGTACATAAAAGGCCAAGGCTGATATCTTCTGCACACTACAGTTTCCCATTACGCTTTTAGGCCTGTGTGGAATTGGATCTTTTTTTCTACTTTCGGAAAAAATGCCTTTTCCCATTCGACCTGTCCTTTCAGTAAAATGGGATTTTCCTCTGTATCCGTTAAATGGACAACTCTTTGATCTTACAAGGTTTGCCTTTTTCATGTGGCTCCTGCTGAAGGTACTCATAGGTATTTTTAGAGGTTATCTCTGTCGTATATTACGAATATGAAAACCGTTTACTGGGAATCTTAATTGTCGCCAAGTTACAGGGCGTCGAAAATATAGCCTAATTGTGTTGGGACAATTTAATGAACCTAAATTTGCTCAGTGATCTGATTTTCGGAATCAGCATGTCCAAAAATGTCCATCTACAAAGTGTTAGGTCAATCGAGTAAAAATTTTCTAAATTATGGACATCTCGAAAATTCTGTATTGGGGTCCAAGTTTCAGTTACCATAGTGAGAAGAACAGAAAGTCGAATTACTCTTTCACCTTACATTTGATTTGCCCTAAATTTTGCATGGAGGTTGTTTTAAGGCTAGTTTTTATGTAAATAAAATTTCTTTTGCCATCGTGTATTACACCCTGCATAAGGTAAGGTCAAAATATAAGGTTGAGCCGTTAGGGGCCAACGCCTAAAATTCCCAGTAAACTGAAATTGAATTCTGGCTCTACGCATCAAAATAGCCCTGAAAGTACACATGGTCAATCTCAACGTGAGCCACATGTAAAATAGGTTCCTTGTTAGAAAATACATAATTCATTAAGTTTTACAGGGAACAGAACAGAAAAAGAAGTAGGAAAATAAGTGAGTTGCTTTTCTAAAGATAATTTTGATGACTTGCTAGAAATCTCTTGTTTGCTTTCTGTATTAGTTTCCTGGAGTGTTCTTACGAATGTGCACATGGCGTCTCTCAATTTATTTACTTTAAATACATACATAATTACATCTCAAAATCCTCCTGATGGTACCCTATGTCGTATGTTCAGCCAGTCAAGATAATAATACGTATTTTTGGAAAAGAAGCAGAGTAAGTTGTTACTGTTGCTTGAATGAAGGAGGAATTTTTAGTAAGTAAGGTATTCTTCCCTGAGCTTTTATAGGATTTAGGTAACAACAATACAGAGCTTACATTAGCCTAAGCTGTAAGTAAGTCTGTATGATTCGGATGGTATGAAGAATGACTGTTTATTCTAGCTAGAGCTTTCGGTTTTTGTGGTTTTAACCTTACTGTTTGAAATGTCCATGTTGCGTGTTACCCTTACCTTGATGGTTGTAACGTTGTAAGTTTTGTGAGTGCGTGTGAGAAGAACAAAGAGAAAATGAAATGGGAAGTGTGAGAGGAGGTTGCCAAAATGTTATACATGTTTGTTATAGCGGTGTACTTATAATTTGTAGTAAGTAAATAATAGAAAACCACCAGGTACTAATGAGTTGAAATCTCGTCGAGGTCCCAAAATGCTCTTCAATCCAATTCCCGATAAAAATTGGCTTCCTTGTTCCTTTATCTTTCCATTTCCATCGATGTTATTAAATTGGATTAACTTTTCTGTGTAGTGAATGCACAATAGAGCACCTACACACACCCTCGATGGATTTATAGTCTCCAGCAAATTTCAATTCAATGGTGTATTATATTGGCTGTGCTGTTGAAGTCAATAGCTCTACACTAAAACATTATCCAGCTTCCGACAGGATGTCAAGAACTTTTGTCTAATGAATTTTTATGCGTTCATAATAATTCACTGCGTCCTTTCAGTGCGCTAGTTAAAGACTTTAGATTGAGACTATTGAGGCGATATATATTTCTTGGTCTACTGATTGAATCGATTATGTTATCGTGCGTATATCGTTTGAGACGATGGCGAGATTGAAATCGGGCTTACTGTGGCCTCTTAATATCGTTGATGTCAATTAGCATCTCTAAAGGAATCAGGTTCATCTCTCCTCCGACGTTAAAGAGTTCAGGCGGTTGTGCCACTTTCTTTGGAGGAGTTTCCTTCTTTGGGGCACTATTAATTGGCAGAATAGAAAGTGTTTTCGCTCGTTGAAGTAAACTTCTTCTTTCTGCTAAACTTTTTACAGGCTTTCCTGAACTAGCGGATGTATGGCCAGCTGCTCCTGTAGAAGCAGCTTGGGACGAGGACTCTTGTTTCTCTTCAGAAGTGGACTTACTTTTTGCTGAGCTTAAGGTATTAATTTTTCCTAACTTTTTCTTCAATGACACCCATTTTGACTGGGAGCCTTTTAAGGAAGACAGCGAACCAGACTTGTCTCGGGACTCTAGAAACAGCACAGGAGTAAATCCCTTTATAAATATAATTTACTCAAAAAGTTTTTGAATTTTGCATTAATTGCTGTGTTTCATAACACTACAAAGCTTGTTGTCCATAAAAATGCTGAATATTAGTGTTCTGCAAGTTGAAAATTTGAATGAGCATTATGAGTAGAGAAATGAGAAGGAATGGTGAAAGTAGGTGAAAGTTAATGCATAAATAAGCGACATTTTGCTTAAATTAAAAGGAACATACATGACACGGGTTTGGCATACGTGCTCTAAACTTAATTTCCTCACCAGGGTTTTTTGATGACGTTGACTGAGGCGCTGAAGACATGGGAGTGACATCTGAGTAAACTGAATCTGATCGAAAGGTGTATTTCTTTTTGAAGTGATATGCATAGGAAAACTCACGCGGAGATTTAGGTTCTTGGTTGGCTTGTTCGGGTCGGGCGGGGTGTGGTTCCGCATTGTTTAGTAGTTTTGACGTTTCAGACTCTTTGTCACCATCCGTTGAATCCATGGATTTGGTCCTCTCTTCCATTTCCCCCTCACCCTCGTCTGCCTCCATCAAAGCCTCCGTTTCATTCAGAGGACTGCCAGTTAATCCCTTGTTTTACAACCAATAAAAATCATTAAGCTTTACAAGTATGTCGCATTTCCCTTTTTGTTATTGTGCACACAAATTGCTATTATACACTCTCTTCTTTTCCGATTCGGCACTATCATCATAATCATTGCAACCCTGCGATAATAAAACACTCCATATCCTCAAATAATGGCATCCAGATACGCTGTTGTGCCGTACTACGTCGTGTACAGGAAACGTGCTTTCACTAGTTTACATGCTACGTGATATCTAATCTTGTAAACTATTTCGGTACATAACATAGAAAAACTATAGCTCCATCACTTTACCTCGATGCTTTCGGGATCGGCATCCATCTTTCTGGTATATGGGGAAGAGTGGAATGGGATATATTCAAGTTTTATCAAATGAAATTCCTTAATTCCAACTGATTGTATTCTTATTGCCTTGTGCTAATAACATCTTGGTTTCCAATCTACCAGTCAGACTCAGAGGAATGTCTGAAAAATAGCAATTTCTTTAGAATTGTAGAGACATAATGACATCAATACAAAAAATCAATTGGTTTCTACAAAGCTGGCTTGTTTGTACATTATTTGTTATATCACCACATGCCTTATTCGTCATGGCCGGAGCTTTTGTATGCGGTGTGTGGGTTTGAGGTAATACATATTATAATGGTTTGCTGATTACTACTACCGCTCTTTTCACAACTATTTACTAAAGCCACAGAAAAACCACAGGGTTTTGTAGCTTGAAATCCAATAAAGCCACAGGACAAGTTCATCCACTTGTGAAAGCATGTCAAACTATATGACTGACTCATGAAAGGTTAGTTATTCGTTATATATGTTTCTGCAAGTGAAAAAATTGTAAATGTTTGCCGTGTGTCTCACTCAATCTCGAGGATGTACCTCATTTTCATGAAAGGTGTTTCTAATGGCGGCACCCACACCAGCATTACAGATACCTTGTCCACTTATCTATGTACATATTATATTGCCTATCAGAAAAGCATGACTAAACTTTTGACTACGAAGTAAGGACCACAATATACCACAGCAAAAAATTTTCACTTTGTATGCATGACAAAAAATGACAGCTTGTTACAGTCATATCCAGTCCACCAGGGAAAATAGGAGACAAGAGGTGGAACTCTCGTTTTTTCAGACTTGTTTACCAATTCATACTTTCGGCTACGTTTTAGTACGAGCCCTTTTGCACAGAAGTCTTTTGTAAGTGCATTACCTTTGCACCCTGCCAAATGCGCATATTCTTTGTAGTTTGATTCATCTGTTTTTCATTCTCTTCCTGTACTACAGAGCAAATGGATAGGTTTGCATAGTTTGCTTGAGAAAACTATTTATAGTAATGTAAAAGTAGAAGTACTATTTAAATAGCACCACTTCATTCACCCTCATGTGAAGTGAAGCGCACGTCAAGCTTAAACAAGGTAGGTTCCACTAATAATAATAATGAAAGCATAATAATAGGCTCGCTATCTATTCATATTCATCGACGAGAATGATATGGAATCTGTTTTTCATTCTCTTCCTGTACTACAGAGCAAATGGATAGGTTTGCATAGTTTGCTTGAGAAAACTATTTATAGTATTGTAAAAGTAGTACTATTTGAACAGGACCACTTCATTCACCCTCATGTGAAGTGAAGCACACGTCAAGCTTAAACAAGGTAGGTTCCACTAATAATAATAATGAAAGCATAATAATAGGCTCGCTATCTATTCATATTCATCGACGAGAATGATATGGTCCCTAAGGATATAGTTGAGAGAAGAGGTAAACGTGGAGAAAGCGAAATCTGTCTAGTCTGTGTACGCCAGGGTGGATGGGTAATAGTCCGTGTCTTGAAGGGTTCGTCAAGTACACAAAAACCAATGTGTATGCATAATGCTATAAAAATGAAATTATTCGCTTACCTTACTCCTTGTTTTCAGTAATAGTGTGCTTTCTCCTTTCTCAATCTCTACTCTGCTCCAGATGCGGTGATTGTGATGCGATATTGGAATAATAATAAAGATTCCCTCTTCAGATGATTACAAAGGAAACTAAAAAATAAAAGGATACAGAGAATCCTTGTTGCTGTATCAAGCTCGTAGCGCTGCGCTAGATAAGTTATGTGTAGGGACTATCAAAAAGTTTGGAGAACACAGCATAAAAGACAACTTCGTGCACCACTGTTACTTTGAGAGTTTGTTATTACTGCTACACAAATACTTGAATTTTCTGTTGATACTTCATTCAGATATTTCGAATTTGTCTCACAGTTATTGACCGTGTGGCACAAGGAAATATATTATTATCTTTTACGTATACTTTTCCTATTCCTTCGTTTTTTTTCTCGTTTCCTTTAGGTTTCCATTCTCTAGGCTCCTATAAATACTGAAAAACACTGCCTATTTGCTCCCGTGCTTGTTTTCTACTCAGCTCGGCTGACTCACTGGCTTCCTGCTTGCTTGTCTCTCTGTGTTTTTGTGGGGAAAGCAGAAGTTGTAATTGTAGTAGTAACTCAGCTCGCAGTCTACGATATATTACGTAGCTCAATGTAATAGGACAACCCTATAATACTCAGGAAAAGCACAAGGTGATCGTTTCTCTCAGCTTGTCTACATTATCGTGACCTTTTCCTTTATGTATTTTACCATACTGAACAGCAGTAGTTGACGTTCATAAACTGGCAGCAGTCTAAAGAGTTACATACTTCTTTCTCCGTATGTAATGTATATATATTTTATGTACATATATGAAAAACTTATGCTTGCAATGTTCAATGTTCATGTATGCACATAATATGCATGTGTTCAAGTCAGGAGCAAAGTCAAATTTAAAAGTTATATATTGTCTTGTTATACAGAAAGAGTAATACAAATACGAATTTCCAATCCATTTCTAGCTTCGCTGGGAGCGAAAAAAAACGGAGAAATTCTATATATGATATTGGTTGCACAGAACGTGTATTGAAATGGTACGTGTGGTGGCCCTGGTTAAACGTATCTGTAAAGCTTTTAGTCGTCCTTCTGCTTTCTTGGTAGTTGTCGTGGTGGCCCAAGCAGCTTGACTGGGAGTGAAAAAGAAAGGGAGCAGTGTAAAGGATGATAACGGGCTTCAAACATGAGTTCAGGTACCACACTACAACTCTGCCAACAACATACACACACAAGAAGATATCTACAGCATAACCAAAAAGGTGCATCATATCGCCAAGACTAAACTATGACGATGCCAATGGCTCATACAGAACGAGATCCCATGTATTCATGATGGTAGCATGTAATAAGTAAATGCATGGTGATGGTGATACAAAGAGGAACAAGTCAGAATCAGCAGAAGAGGGAAAACGGGAAAAAGTGCTCACTTTGTAGAATATTACACGGAGAAAGTGTTGGTGAACGAGCACATGCCAATGCACACTTACAACAAAAGAGAATGTTTTGGATGGAGGTACTTATAATAGAAGCTTAAAGTCTATTTTATAGGAAACTTTATGGATGGATTTGCTGCTTGAATGCCTATCCAAAGAACATATGCCGCTGATGCCCTTAAAGGGCTGCTCCGCGTGTGTTTTCCTTACCAAAAAGAAATTCGGATTTTAGTAGATGGATGAACCCTTTTATGAAACTGAGTGACTGCTAGTTTTTACTAAAACTATATGGATTGTACTGCATTCCTATCAAAGGCATAGCTGAGTGATATACACACTTATGAAAGGCGTGAGATAATATGTGCAAAGAGTTTTTGTATATGTGTGACTTGGATTTTGAGGCAAGTGATGACTACACTGACGTGTAAAGATACATAAGATCAAGCATTATAGCAAAGGCATTATACTTTTTGTAGAAGGACTGTGTGGATAACGGTGTATGAGGGTCTGTGTCCCGGGTTCGGAAAATCAATGCTCGCTTGCTCCACCCAGCTCGAAGGGAGCCCATATATTACACTTTCTCTTCCTCTTCTTTCTTTCTTTATGCACAACACGGGAGGGAGAGCCGACAAAAAGTGCAAGGCCAAATAACCCCATATCATCATCACAGCTCTTAGAATAGAATAACTACCGCTGATACTGATATTACTAACCATCAAACAGCCTTGCCTTTTGTGTTATCCTGATAAGCAAGTAGTACTAGTTAGAGCAAAAGAAGAGAAAGGCGGTTAATAAGAGGAAAACTATATTACTATTATTATTTTGATGTATGCATCCTTCGTTTTTCACATATTATATTGGAACTCATAATAATCATTGTGCTACCAAAGAGAGGAAGATCAGTGCATTTTTCGCCTGCACGTCGGATTTCCTCAGGCATGCCTTGCCAATGTCATTTCGCCACCACAACCAGCCAACCTTGCATATTATCTTTCCACTCCACTCGACAAACTCATTCTTACATCATCTTGCATGACTTTTATTACATGAGCATTTCTGTTTGGTCGTAATGTATAACTAACGAACTTTTATGTAAGATATGAGCATGTAAACATAGACATCCTTCTTTTCAGAAAAAAATCAAGGGAGAAAATTAAACGAAATGAATAAGAAGGGAAATAAGAGTCCTCAGTAAAGTATTCGTCTTACTTGAGGATTCAATGCATGCATTTGGTTGTAGCATAATACATGAAGAGAAATTGAGTGAAAAGAGTGGAAGAAACGGAAAAGTCAAGTAAACCAAACCTATAAGATATTATTGCTGCGACGTGACTTCTTCAGTTTTTATAGCTAGCTGGAGGACTGAGTGGATGAGTTACACCTTACTTACATGCCCATGCATACAACGTCTTCTCAAGAAGTCCATTCTACGAAGAGGGTCGTTAAACAAGGACGCGGATATACATAGACTTAAAACAAATTCATGTTTAACACAGTAGACGAGGAAATGATACACACATGTCGTTGCAATAAAATAGGAAAAGACTGAAAAACCTATAACGCATTTATATATGTATATAAACCAAAATAGATATGTTCTGAACGTAAATTTTTACGTAGTAGCAGAACCATGGACCACAAACTAAGAAAGAAATACCTATAATACTATAGCCAATATAGCATACCACAAAGGAATAGTGAACAGGAAATGGTGCGAGTCAGCATTCACAGCAACAGCAAAAAATAAACATTCCTTTGGTAGAATATTTGGTAGATCATGTAAAAAGTGTTACACTTTTCATTTTATGTATTCCACATTCTTTATGTTTTGTCCAGACAAGACATGCTTTTTCCACTTGATTTTTTGTGGAATGGAGTTTCCGTTTTTTGCCATTACATTTTCTTTGTTTCCTTTTCCTTCGCTTATATATTTCTGTTATGAGATTATTACGCTTTTCCGAAGTACTTGCCCAACTTTCCATTTCCCTGTCGGATTCAGGTTCCAACTTACATTTCAAACCTGAACGATGACCCTGAACAGCTTGTTTGCAAGAAAAGAAAAATGAATATGCTAAGATTGATATTTCTCACAGTCATGATATGGAAGCCATAATCGAAAACCCAGTTATAGAGACACGTCCTATGACGTACTATCCATTTTGCTTTTTTTAGCTGTGTGTAGGTATTTGTATTTGTAACGTAATGTAGAACATACTTTTTGATGACGGGTTCTGATACTGATGACAAATCAGCTATGGACTGCATTAAGCTTTCGCAAAATGTTAACCTTGAATCAAATGTTTCATTGTTACACGCCACATTTACATACGTACAAACTTGATTAGCAAACGCTTTGGTATGTGCAGCAGGGAGGTTAAGCTTTACATATTTCGCACATATTTTTCAACTATATACTGCTCCAGTTTGTGGACACCTAC
>JAHZNG010003505.1:0-24486 GCA_027744375.1 Orchesellides sinensis
TATATTTTGTTTCTTTCATCATGAAAGGGGATGGCTAGAAGGACGGACGATCATCGGAGAGAGAATTAAAAAATAAGTGTGAAAAAAATAATAAAAATTTTTTTGTTGTGTTTTATAAAATAATTGTGCAAAAAAAGTAAGTGTTTGTTTTAATAAAGTGTTTTAGGTTGTATTCAGTTAAAGGTGTTTTAAAGGAAATTATCTATATAAAAAGAGTTACGAATACGAAGAATAAATTAAATACTGGAAACTGGACTGGACTGGGCTTACTTAGATGAATTTGTTTGGAGGTGATTATTTATGTGAGAATAAGTTAATTAATTTATTTGATAAGTAATTTTGATGGATACCCAACCATGCATTTGAAATGTCTTGTCAAGTTAGAATTTGTTAGTTTGTGAGGGGGTGAACTAGGAGGGAGTGAAGGGGGATGTAATTGTTGAGTGGCAACATGACCGGTTTAATTGAAATATTGTGGGTGAATAAATAAATAAATTGTGAAAAGTAAAAATAAGGGAGGGTAGATTAAAGAGGTAGATTTTGAGGGGATAATTATTGGGGAAAAGATGGACTCGGATACGATAAACAGCCCGGATCGGAATGGGATTTCGAAGATACGTGATTTGATAAGAAGACAAAGGCAAGAGTCGGATGGGGGTTGTGACGAGAGTTCAGAGTTGGACTTTGTGTATGACGACGGGGACAATTATACCAATGAAATTTCCGAGCTGTATAGTTACACGGAGGTGCCCGAGTTCAGGAGAAACTTGGCGGCGTATGATGCTGTACTGGAAAAGTGGGGGATTCCCTTGCAGTGGCAGCGGTTGTCCCCTGAAGTGAGAAAGTCGGTTATATTGAGGCTGCTCAATCATTTTGAGTTGAGCAGTAAGAATTTGAGAGCTGAGGCTGCCAGAGCTATATTGTATATTGCACAGGTAACATAAGAGATAAAGGGAAGATAAGAGGGGAGGTGTGGGGAGAGAGGAGGATTTTAATAATTTGATTGTGATTGTAGGGTTGTTGGAGTGAAGTTCAGTCGGAGCAGGAGCAGCAGCAGTGGACGCGATACAATGTGACGTTGTTGTTGAAAAATGGGATATTTCAAGCAGTGGTGGATTTATTGTCGTTAGAAATCGAGTAAGGGAATAGGGGTTTGGAGTTTATGATATAAGTTGGTTGGGAAGGGTTGATGTATGATTGGATGTAGTAATTGGAATATTTTGTGGGGTTAGATCTGGACCAATGGCTGTCAGAAAGCCGGCTGTAAGCTTAGCGGATTCATCAGAGCTTCGTGTTATTTTCAGCATATTGTATACAATTGTTGAGACAATTCGAACAAAATCTGATGATGATACGGAGGAGTTTGAAGAGCAGAGGAATGCATTTAAGGCTGAATTAGGTATGGATGGAAGGGATTTTGTTAGAGGGAGATGGCTATTGTGGCTAACATTTGGATGGATGAAAGATAGAGGAAGTTTTGGAATGATTTGGAATATATCTTGAATTGTTTTCAGTTCAACCAATTAGAGACGAATTATTAGCTGTGAAACTCCTAAACATGGTAATCAAATTCTGTGGGGGCTCAGCACCACACTTTCCTATCAAAAAGGTTCTTCTGCTGTTGTGGAAGGTCATTTTGTTTTCACTTGGAGGAACGCCAGAACTGCGAGAGTTAAAGGGTGTGTTAATATTTTAATGGCTAGTGTAAGTGAGTAAAAAGTAGTGTGCTTTTATTAACTAATAATTTTGCTATGTGCAGCAAAATATCGGGAAATTGCTGGTCTTCCACCTCTGAAAGAAGATACTTTGGAGGTTTCAAGAAATATGAGAGCGGCGTCACCTCCTGCAAGTGCTACGGATTTATTAGATGCTCAAAATGAAAGGCGGAATATACGGCCATTGAGACGGGTTGGTTTATGTGATCATTTACTGTAACGAAAATGTGATACATTACTTGACAACTATTTTAACACTGGGCCTGTATTTTTTTTAACTAACAGAGTCTTATGAAGCAGACAAGTTTAGATGAATCAGCAGCTTTAGAATTAGAAATGGGCGATCAAATGGAGGAGGAAATGAAAGAAATAGAAGAAAGACGTGCGATGGAGGAATCTGGTGAACTGCCGCAACCACCATCCCCGCGCCCATTGACTCCTCTTCCAACTAAAAACAAAGGTACATACGTCGAGTTGGAATATTAAATAATATAATAAATTTGGTGAGAAATTAGTCGGTTGCTGTAAACTCGGTGTGCTTTTGCAATGCTCAGAGGAAAGTAAAAGCAGACTTACCGGGGATAAATGTTTATACGTTTATAATACTTTTTCTTAATAGGGCTTCCATGGACTCCAAAAGTTAGGCAGAAGGACCTAGATGCATTTCTAGAAAATTCTAGGATGAAATTCGTTGGTTTTCCTGTACACGGTGATCGCAATACTTTAGCTGGTTTACCAGCTCCTATTCATGAGGGTGTCAAGGTTTTAAAGCAGGTTGGTCCTTGGCTTAATCAGATCTAATTCGCAATTCTCTAGGCAACTGAAGTATTATATTGAAGTTATCGTTCTATCGTTGTAGCATATTTACGTTTCACTAAGTGAGTGGCAAATGACCAGAGAAGAGGAACTCTGGAGATGTCCTTTATCCATGAAGGAAAGTGACCCAGACGCACCAGCACATGGTGTAGAAGCTCTTTATGCTGCTATGTTACCTAACTTGCCGCAGTACATTATAGCCCTGTTAAAAATATTATTGGCAGCTGCTCCTACTTCGAAGAGTAAATCTGAGTCTATAAACATAATGGCAGATGTGTTACCTGAAGAAATGCCGTGAGTACTTAGGTTTGAATTGGCTCATTGCATATGAATTTTTCATCAATTAAAATTAATCCAATATATTTTAGGTAAGTTGATGGGAACTCACAAGCTTTCTGGCAAATCTGATTAGTAAACTAATAATGGCAATTACTTTAAATAGGATTGCACTAGCCGACTTTCCTTCGTGTGTCCTTGGGGAACCTCCAGAGCTTACCCCAGAAAGTCTAGAGTTAGGAGAACCACAAGTCTATTGCTGGCGAAACCTTTTTGCATGCATAAACCTGCTTAGAATACTCAATAAATTAACCAAATGGAAGCATTCTCGCATAATGGTAATGAAAATAGGATTTTAAACATTCATGACGCTTACTTGCTAAACTTTAAATTAAAACATTGTTTATGTTAGATGCTTGTCGTGTTCAAGTCGGCACCGATTTTGAAGAGATCTCTGCGAGTCAAACATCCTCTTCTGCAACTGTATATTTTAAAACTACTAAAAATGCAAACAAAGTATTTAGGACGACAATGGAGAAAAGCAAATATGAAGACTATGTCTGCTATTTATCAGAAAGTCAGACATCGGCTCACAGATGACTGGGCTTATGGAAATGGTTTGTGAAACATTGTTAAAATTGCTAGAGTGTCTGATAAAATCTAACTTGTAATTTACAAATTGCAAATAGATTTAGACGCAAGGCCGTGGGACTTCCAAGCGGAAGAATGTGCACTGCGTGCTGCAGTTGACCGTTTTAATAATCGACGTTACGGAGAGCCCTCAAAGGTTATTATTATCTGCATTTATACGTGAGACATTCTTGTCGTAAGCTTTGTTTTAAATTATATTTGTATCCATAGATTCTTCCTGACTTTGAACCTGTGGACCATTGTGTCACGAGTGTTTTGGGTCGACCAGTTCATTTAACCACCACATTTAGAGAATACTATGAAGTTTGGTTAGAACAAGAAGTATTCAAAAACCCTGTCAATTGGGACGAAGTTTTGAGTTGTCCTGGATATTTTTAAAAGCTGAAAAAATTGACAGTGGAATTAGACATAATTGAAAACAATAAAGCCATAACCTCGAACAAATGCAAAATAACATGTATATGGATGGAAATTAAGCATGCAAAGTATGCTTGTTTCATTGCACCCATTTAATATTGTATTACTTTATTTAATCCATATTGCATTGTGATTTCGCATATGAAAGAATTAACTGACAACCATACCAATTATTTACATTCTGCAGTTTTTAACGTTGTATTTTATGCAAAATGTCAACCCGCTTGTCTGTAATTTTTATTGCTGATGGTATCAGTTTCTGTCTTCGTTGGCAATTTAGAATGGCTGATGATTTGCAGAGTGGGTACTTTCAAAATCATATCGTGAGCTAAAATTTCATACTTCCTTTAACATGACTCATGCGTATGATAATGACGCTTCCAGGAGTTCATTAAGTGTACGTTTTAGCGGACAAAACCACGTTGGAGGATGTAAGAATACGTGTACTTGTAAACAAAACGTAGCGGATGCAGCTGCATGAATCATCGCAGCCACAAAAAACTTCATGATGAATCTCATCCTAGTTCAACAAGAAACACAAACATTAATATGTGTACCTATTACTCACCGTAGCCAGCTACCTGCCACCCTCCTGTCGATCAGCATAATTTTACTAATCCATGCTTCATACACAATGTAATCCTATGACTGAGTTATTGCAAAAAAAAGGTTGATAACTCGAAGTTTGTAAAATGAACATGCACATGTAGGGAAGCAATGTGTTTGCCTTTGTGTACAACATTATTATGTAGATATACAAGTTTTCTGCAAATTCATCTTCCTGGCAAGCCTTTGTGCAATTTAGTCTTTTCAGGTGAACAATGGATATTGAACTTCAGCTTACTGCGCAGTTCATGAATTGCACGTTGTTTTTTATCTACCACCATGATTACCGCCCCGGATCGTATTACCATTACCGTGCATTGTTGGTCTAAGAAGATACTAAGTTACAAAGGTAGCGTCACTCTTTGTGTACATATATTTTTTTATATGAATACTTAACATGAAGTATACTAGTTCATCTTAAAGAATGAACGTTCACTGTCACTCTTCTTCAATCCTCAGCTATACGTTGGCTTCCGGCCATTGTACTCTCTGTTACCCAAGGTCCTTTGCAGTTCGTAAAACTATGTTTTGCAAATTTTGCAATCCGACGCGAAACGTTTTCTGAGTTGCAGTGTTTGCATAAATGATGTATTGTGTTAACTGTAACAACTAATCTGATACAGAAGAGGATAAATAAATTGTAATAAGCCTGAAAATGCATGTAACATGATTTCTTAATGAGGTATTAATTTTCTTAAATTGACATCGTTCAGTACTTCATCACATTAAAGTCATGATTGAAAACCAAATAGCGTTATTGGAATGAAAAGGTAAAGTATACAGTCGGTACCTAGTTGTGGGTACCGGTTCCTGTTTTAAGCACAAATTAGTACAAGTGAAATCTATAGCAAGGGTTACTGTAAAACAATTATTCGGAGTTTCTTTTTAATGTGTATCAACTGAAGCCAAGTAGAAAAGCATATATCCTGAAGGTAGCTACAGAAAGGAGCAAAATCAGAAGGGTTTCCATGTTTCCTTTAGGGTGGCGCGGCGGTGATTCTGTACAAGGCTTAGGGTGGTAAATATGTACACCATACTTGTATGCTCTATGTCCCATGTATTCAAGTTGGCGTTTATGGAAGTTTTTTATTTGGTTTAGTTAGTGACATAAGTCTAAATTTGTTGTAGAGATAAACATTATTCGTGAGTATTGTTACTTTTACTAATGTTCAGAGTGAAAGTTTAGATTTAGTTAGCTTAAAATATTTATTTTTATGACTAACATTGCCATTTAGAGGATATAAACCAGTTGTTTAATGAAAGTAAAGCATATTTTGTAAAAATTGCATTTCTAAATATTGCGGAAGGGAGCCACATACTTCCATAATATTAGTTAATACTTATAAAGCTTACAACCAAGGTTTTTTTGGCTAAATACTGGGAATGAAATGTGATAACATGTACCGATAAATGATTAAGCTTATTACGTAATGAATCAAGTTGTATGGATGAGTATCCCTGTAATTTAAAACCTCATTAAAGGATCGATGTTGTAAGTAACATGATGTACCTACATAGTCCTACAACAATTTTCGACGCTGCATGGTACTTCTGGTAAATGTGGTTAAGCTGTTCTCAAAAAGCATTCTGTAGTCTTAATGGGCAGATTTGCGTTAAGTTTGGGGTTGGAGTTTGGAAAGATGCAATTTTTTAATAGAACTTAGTTTAATTCTAACAGTGAGTTGTAAGAATATGATACCTTAATAGGTACTTACTGTTAGTATTCCTCGTACTGCTACGTACAAACGACCTTTCTCCGAACTCCTTTATATAATACCACGAGGTGTATGTTGAGCAACATTCCATTGAAAAATGACTTGTAGTAAGTAACGTCGACAGCATCGTCGTGCCACGTGCAGAGGAGATGGAGAAAGAGAGAGAGAGAGAAGGAGGGGAACCAAAAGGAATAGTAAAATTGTTCTATTGGGACATCAACATAATTCTCAGATCATGGACGTAGTATCACAACATGTATTTATATGCTATACTAAACAAGCTTTCTTTTTTTGGTCAAAGCTGAGTAGAAGAGTGGAAGCTAGCGAGAATAGATGGGGAAAATCAAAGAGTGTAGTTTTACATTTTAGTGGCCATGATGGTGCGGTAGTGATGCCAGATGCCAGTGTGGAAAGTACATGAAGGATTTGTGAAACGGTAGGCTCGATGTGTCATGGAACGCCTGGAAATATACAGAAGAAAGAAGAGGGAAGCACGTTAGACTACTATTAAGTTTTGTAACGAAGAAATAATCCGTGTGGTACAGAAAGTAAACGATAGTGTAAGCTTGGAGAAATGAGGAAGGAAAGGCGCATTCCATATCCCATTTGAAATTTTACCCCAAAACCAACATTAACAAATAGATATTACTCTTGTATGCCTGTATATTATGTGTGTACCGTAGTTTTTCTTGTTATATGTAAGCAATCCTACAAAACCAGTAGAAATGGCACAAAATAGATGCAAAAAGAAAAGCATTTTAAGACATCTTTCTGGAATATATACGGTATAATATGGGTACTGGTACGGATATGCAGCTTTTGACCAGATATTACTGATATTATTATGACGATACAAAGTTCTAAGCTTCCTCCCTTGCACCCTGTATATTTCTATGCGCACATATTTTGATATTTATACTAGCATTTTTGGTATATGGGATCCAAATTACTTGTATGTGGACCTAAAGCTTTCTCAAATAACTGAGTTCACGACTCCTGGCATGCTTCTTTGTATGCTAGTCGCTTCTCTTCCATCCCCTCTTTTTATTCTCCTCCATTTCGTCCTTCAGCATCTTTCCAGTCAGCAACAACCGACAGCAGCATACTCCTTAATTCCGCATAGTTCCATAGAGAAAAAAGTAGCTTATGAGAATCCCCACATAGAAGTCCTGATGGTATGTGTGGTGAAGTGACAATTTGGAGAAAAACTGGATAGCGATGCAATACAGATCAAGATGCTGTGTGTATGACCGTAAATGTACAATGTAACTGCGTGCAGAAACTCTAGGGATATATTGTCTTTTTTCCCAATGAGATACCGGTTATAAATGCGTACATATGTATGAAAGATTGTGTATAACTAAGCCAGTAAAATAAAATGAGATAATAACGCCTTCACAGATTTAATCCCATTAATAAGGTAATTAGACTAAAAGCGAAAGTTCAACTTGTATAAATACTATGATTACTCGTATGAAATAAATTGCAAGACAAAATAAGAAAATATTTAGTAAGTTCTCAACACGTTTCTCTCAAGTTGAATTTTTTTTCTTTCTCTTCAACTATTCTAAGCTAATTTCATAGGTAGTTCAATAAGCGAAGTCGTTCCAAAGGAAGTGTTGTATGCCACGGAAGGGGGTACGGAGTGAAAGACTACTTAAAAGTACTTGAAAAGAATAATACTACAAAAAGGCTTGGCACGAGCTGCTCTCAAAAGACTAACAAATGAGAAGAGGGAAAAGGGAAAGCTCTGAAATGAAAGTCACTTCTCAAGAAATGTCAAAGGTCCTTCACTACTGCATACAACATATACATAGTTTGAGAAGATGTAGGCAATAAGCCAACGTCGATTTTGTTTCACTCATTCACTTTTCAGACGGCCTTAGTGTTCGCAGAATAGCAAAAATGTGGCTTTTTCCTAGAAACAGAAGAAGAAGGTATGTAAATACCTGGAAAGGTTATGTTACGTTACAGCAAATAGCATGGAGGAAAGAGAATGTAGGCAAGAGGCAACCAAACAGCTGCAGACGCATTGTATGTAACTTTCCAACCTGGTTTCGATGGAAATGTCCTTCAACTTCTCGGTGTGAAGAAAGCAAAGACTGAGTAGAAATATAATACTAAATAGTGCAGAAGAGAAAAGGTACATGCTTAACACGAAAACAGAAATAATGGCAAACGATGACATTGCTCTCGGTTAATGCTGAGATAGGATGTTGTTTTGAGCCAGTGCTGCTATACCTGAACAGTATGTCAGTCGTCACAAGAAAAGTTATGACGTCAACTTATACGTTTGTGTATATAACGGCAATAATCGACTGCTGCGTCGTAAATTTCTTAGAAATCGTTGCATGAGCTTTCACACTGTTTCTTTTGTGCTGCTTTCTCCCGAGCCTTAGGATGAGTTACGATGAGTGGCGGCATAGATCTGTTTTCGTGTGCCAGTTCTTCTTTTCCTGCTCCCGTGTAATACACGTGTACAAAAAACTAGAAAGCATGCTACGCTTATACGTTGTTGTGGTCTCAATAGGATAAACGTTTTCAGGAAAATCGTTTTAGCGAGAAAGACCAAATCGACAACGTCGAAGTATATTAGTGACGCGTTAGAGCGTATAAGGTTGAATATTCTAGTATTCATTACAAATTCTTGGGATTGATTACGATTTTACGTCTTACCATCAGACTGACATGTTATGATTCCTACTTTCACCTGAGAAATGTAAACACGTTTTCTTTCCTGTTCTAATACATGATGTATTTTTATGTTTATAGATTGAGCTCTTCAGTGTAACTTGAATAGAATTTCTCGGAATTCTACTTTACTTGGTGCTATTTATTTTTACAAAATTCCATGTAATATTGTAAACGAAGAAATTTATTATAAACAATCGCTGGAATAACTGTTTAGTAATGTTTCATGGAAAAAGCTGAAATTCGGCTAACCCACATCAAACCACGTGTAGGAATGAAAATATATTAACATGATACAAAAACTTCGAGCGTTTGTTAATTTCCATATTGTCTATGCATGAATTTCTACGAAAACCTCATGATGGTTATCCAGAAAAGGAAGGTATATGACTAAACGATAAAATATACAGGCTTTGCTTGCATTGTTTATACATGCATGTACAGTTCTGCATTGTATACGTAATTGACTAAAGCTTTCTTAGGTATGCATATCAGTTCCAGGTACTATGACAGTTTTAACATGAAAAGCAAAATCATAAGCTTCTTGGGAAAACATGACATTTAATTTTAAAGTAACCTGAGTATTTCAGCTAACGAGCTGACGTTACTATGAAATCTTCCATACTGCTTAACTTAGCAGGTTTGCTTTACTATGTGTACCTACGTATATAATTTTGTAATGTTATTATAAGCCGAATTTTGTTTTCCTATTATAAATTTTTATGCTTCTTATCCATTTGAATTAAACTAATGAGCACCATGCCATCAAAGTACTTGTACGGGAAGCTAACTGTTAAAAGGAAGGACTGTTAAAGCAGCACCTCGTATCTCAATCCGATGGCCACTGAGGTTTAAAACCGAGTTCAGTTGTTGCTTTCACTAGTGTATGAGGCAAGTATATGTAAGTTGGCAAATTTATATTCGTAATAGTTTAGGTATGTGGGTATGTGGTTTTGAGTATTTTAAAAATGCTTGTTGCCTTTAGCATATTGCGCGAATTCAACTTTTACAAAATTTTCCAGTCGACCCTCAGTTAAAAAAGTTACAGGACGACTAACCAAGGAGCGAGCGATTTAATGGAATGAGATAATCTGTAATAACCACCATTCTTTACAAAACGAAGAGTATGTACATAACTGGATCTGTTTTAATAAGACCAGACAGACAGTGTAAAAAGTACTGGATAACAGGATCAGGATATTTATCATAGCCTTCATTCAACTTGTTTACGTTTTTGAGGGCTTTGTTCAGACGGTAAACATGTCATGTATATCCATATTTGTTATGTTTCATAAACATATATTAAACTAGTAGCTATTATGCATGAAGAGGGAAAACATACTCAAACATAGACGTGTTGGGATATTTTGCAGATAAAATATCAATTTTCAAAAGGGCTTAAAGAGAGAAGATGAAAAGAAGCCAAGTTTTAGCATGGTGCTTACGCAAAGATGCAGTTTATTAGAGATATTCATTGAAGAGGAAGACTGAGTGGTTGCTAAGTATCATCATTGTCAACATCATCATTCTTCCATGTAAACATCGTCAGGAATGAAAAGGCAATAGAACCGCTTAAGAAAAACAGGAGCCAGTAAAAGAGGCGACGGAATGCTTTCTTTTTTCAGTGAAAGTCAGACAGAACCCACAAAAACAGATCGATTTAATCTTTTATCCTTGAGCCTTTGTAACCTTTAAGAGTGTAATGGTTTTCTCTTTTCTGTACTCACAAAGGAACAAATGCAGATTTCAATCATTATTATAACAGTAGTATGTATCAAGGTATCATACAAATTACATAATATATATGTTACATCTCTAAAAAACACATCTCTTATCATAATAATACGTCTGGTTTTCAAGAGATCGAACCTCCTTTATCCCAGAGCAGTATGTTGCTTTCACATTAATTTTCTTGTTTGTGTTATGACTGGCGAAGACCTCTCAAGAATATTGCACTTCAAAGAAACCCCAATCAGTAATAATGGCTTAAAAACATTTCTGACGATCATCAAGCAAATGATTTCAGGAAATTGAGCCTCTTATGTACACGTTATATCATCCAATTGAGAAACCAATTTAAGCAGTTAAGTGTTTTTGAGAAAATTACGTAACAATATTTGCCATCAATAAATGATTATTAAAAGCTTCTTAGGAAAATTATGCATTGATTTTATGTAATATTCATCTAAATTACTGTAAAGTGATACAACTATTGGATCAATTTTCCGTAAAATGTATTATCCATACTTACGTCGCCAGTTATAACAAGCAACATTTTTAAAAGTTTCAGAGATGTGTGCTAACCACAATACCAACGATATTATATGCCATAGTCTAATATTCCAACTAAACAAAAGAATGCCACAAGAGATGAAGAATATAATATTGACGTCTTTTCATGCTTGGTGTTTTCTCTAAAAAAAATAAAAGGTCTACAGTCTACTTTCTCCCATCCCAGAAATTTCCGCATACGGTCACTTTTATTCTTGGTGTGTCTATTACATCCATACTTTTTGTTATTCCCCTTACTCCCTCAATTTTCTTTTCTTCTTTCTCTTAGCGTCTGATTATTATATTACATATATGTAGGTGAGTCTAAAGTTACCAGTCGGGTTTTTTACCAAAGCTTCACTCTCTGATTCCTTTATACAAAGAAAATAGCGCGTGTGTGTCCCCTAAAAAAAGTCGGTAGACGGGTCTTCTATATAAATACAAGACAGAAAGCTTCCCTGTTCCCATTGATTGTAAACAGTAAACATATACACAGTTCCAGGGAAAAACGTGCATCAAAGTTTCGGTTAGCAACACGAAAAAGCCCGTGTATGTCTCTCTTTTAATAGATCGGAAGGATCACATGTATACGCATACACTTCTTCTTGTCTGCTGCTGTCTGAGAACAAGTTATAATGGGACTGGTGGTAAAGAGGCTTGTCTGGCAAGGGAAAAAATAGTCGTAGGGGTACATGCATTCATACATACATAAGTATATGTAATTTTTATACGAGCAAAAAATAGCTAGACTTACTATTATTATGTGTGTATTTCAAGTATAAAGCAAAGCAGTAGTAGAAAGTGTGTATGTTCAAGTAATAATAAAGTAGTAGGAGTTGTAGTAGTAGAAATGGCCATGAATTTGTGGGAGTAGTAGGGAAACATTATTTTGACGCTTGCAAAAGAGGTGAATGTCCGCTCTCTCGGTTTCTCTCGCTCCCCTCTCTCTTCCCAGCCGAATCTGATCGATATGTATGTGTAATATGTACGTCTATGTATGTTTTACCTTATGCTGTATCCTACTGGTGGGAGAAGTGAGAGAGAAAGGAGAAAACATTTTCTTGGTCAGGACACACAGGTGTATGAGTAAAAGGAGTTTTGTTAAAAAGGATGTATACCTATGTGAATGTAATGTTTAATGTTAAATGCATGTGCGTTTGGGTTATAGCGTTGATGGAGAATGGTAGTCCCGCCAAAAGGCCTCCCTCTTCTCTCTGATGTTTAGTATTTGCTTGTGTGACGCATACATTCATACATAATAAATGCACGAGGACATGCAAACAGTTAGGTTAAAATGGATGTTTAGAAGGTGCATTATGTTTTTATGTAGGCATACATGTAAAAGGTGATGTCAGCTAGGGTATCCAGAATTCTCCTCTTTCCTGTATTATGTAATATTTGCGAATAGTTCTGGTGGCTGTTGCTAAAGCTTGGGGAAAGTGATGGAGGTTTATGTTGTGCTGAAAATATTTTGAACCTGATAAAGCTTATGAGAGAAGTTTCACAAAGGGAAATGTAAAGTTTGATGATGCACTCAAAACCAAAGTGATTGGTATTCATTAATAAATAACGTCCAGGTTTTTAAATTCCTGTTACTCTTGGTTTGATATTGTTGAAGTTTTGGCGATAATGTATATGTTGTTTATGAGTTGCCGTAGAGAATTTGTCATATGTTTTATTCGGAAACAATTTAATGGTTTAGTTGCCCATTTTTGTAAACTATGTTTGTTTCATGGCAACACGTTTAAATTGAGATTTTTTATTAAGATATAATTAAGAAACCGGACCCATTGATGCTATAGGTTTTAACAAAGTTTGACATTTCCTAATACCTGACAGGAATTTATGGATTGTGGGTCTAAAACCGATAACACAGAAATATGCAATAAACATATATATAAACTATCAAAATCGAATTGAATTTGCAATCATCAAAGAAAACTTTTAAATATTTAGATTACCGTCTAAGGTGTCATCGCACGCATCTATTTAAGCCAAAAAACTTTTCTTTTCCAAATCGCCAAGTCTGAACCAAGTCTGATATCGCTTAAGACATCCATAACTATAATTCCGTGTGGTTTGACTTGACGGCAATGCTAGAGAGCGCTTACAACTTGTCATTCCCATTGGGGACGATTGTAGAGCAAGAAGTCAAGTAAAGCGAGTCATGTATATAGTGTTCAGACATAAAAACATGCGATGCGAGAAACTCCACAGTCAGACTTGCCACTCTCCCTTTCCGACTTACGCTTTCCTTCTTGCCGCTCTCAATTTCCTTCACATTAAAACGAAACTTTAATGGAAATGGATGGATATAAACACGAGCACATTTGCGTGTGACTATAAAACACACATTATACGGAAGTCTTGTTCCTTCATGCATACCTAAATATTCTCTCTCTCCTTCAGTCTCTATGTCTCTTTTCTCTTCAAATATTTTTCCCAATACATATATAGTCGACCCGTCGTATCCTACCAAAACTCAAATTTTTTCTCCAAAAATAGAGCAGCACGTGGTGATGGGGAAACGCGTTTTTAGATAAGTAAATACAAAAACCAATGAGAATTTGTTACTCTTCTTGCCTTATGTTCCAGCCAAAAAGTTTTTGATTTCACTTCCTGTGCTTTTGGGAGCCACTCTTACAGAGTAAAAGAGGGAGAGTAGATAGCACCCTGAAAAAGTTTTTACTGTTGGACTGGCATGAGTGAGAGAGATGCATGAATAAAAATATTAAGTTTGTCATCTTTACAGTTGAACAGGTATTTCTTAAAAGCAATCTTGTGTATTTTCTCTTCTTTCCCCATATTATAAACTTGAGGAATTAAGTAATTCCTTGGTAAAACATACAACAGAATGTTTCACATGCTGCACATATATTTTCATTATGGAATTCTAAAAAGGATACAAAACTACCCAGCGTCATATAATATTTCTCTATTATGCTTTAATGCAAACAAGGCTCGTGTAATGAACCTTTTTGCTGAAAGACTGCTTTTGCAGAATTCGTAATGAGTTTCATAGAAAAAGGAACACATTGGTTGAACAAATAGTGTTCCATCCATGTCTCTACATTTGCCTTCCTATTGAAAACTATTTTCTATGGAATGTGTCGCTATCACGTAAAAAATCGTCTCGTTACTACTTGATTTCACATTTATGTAAAAAACCGTACGGAATGTATGAATGAGTGAGTGAAGCTCAGTGAATTTTGTTTCGGGAGGAAAATGGAATGCAAAAAGGCTATGCGTAAAAAAGCATTTACGCACAGGAATGTGATACAGTGTAATGCTCTTGGCGCAATTTCGTTACATTTATAACCGTACGCACACGCGTTTCATTTCCAGTGTAAACCTCCTATGATCCAGGAGAAGTTATAAGACAAAGTCGACGAGAACAGCTTAGCTTTCTGCCACACATGGAAAAATATTACGCACAATGTAGCCCTATATGTAAGCAGTAATCAACGAATTTATTCAAGGAATGCTGGTATACTCTTTTGATATATACATATGACTAAATCCATATAAAAGCACGCGCATTCACTTTACAAGTTACGCACACACGCATCTTTCCTTACCATAAAAGTGGGGCTTATGACAAGAACCTTTGGTGGACTCCTTATTTTTTAAGTTTTGGAAGGCAGGGTGGAATATATGTAGCTATATAGTTAGTATGACGTTGTCAGACTTTTGCTTTTCCATACATATATATATCCATGGGTGGGGATGAAAAGGGAGGGGTAAAAGAGGGTAGAGTGAGTAAAGCATTTATTTTTCCCTTTTCGAATATTCGTGTGTCTCAAAAGCTTCATAATGTTTCATAATAGGTTCGTGTATGTATGTATGTACGCATAGTAGGAAAGGATGACGTTGTTTTGTAGCTTTGAGAGCAGACGCCAGCACCACCAGTGGCAATGACCTTTTAATTCTGGAAACGCACGCTTACTCTTCTCGTTCACTCTTACACACATAGTGCGTATATCTGGTGAGTTTTGTGCGTAAGCAAAACATGAGCATTTTCCCTCGCTCCTTTTTTTCTCCCTCTCTCGTCTTTACATCTGCGATATATGGCGATGCGATGTTCAAAGAGTGGAAGGAGAAGCTGGATGATGATGAAACTGGTGGTGGTGGTGCTGTTATGTAATGTTATGTTAAAGGAAGATGGGTGGCTTTTTTACTTGTGTGGAGGCTTTTACTAGGTCTTGCTTTACTTTCCTAGCATTTTCAACCAAATCTCAAAGGAATACATGTGCGCATATATGTATATTTTGTAGGGATGGGGTATGTGGACGTTAAATATATAACATGCACATGTATAAATAATATGATGAGGGTTATAGCTATTTGCTTGAATGAATTGAACTGTTATAGTTGTATTAACGTAGTATCCACATGCGTATTCCCAAGCTAGTTTTTTATGTCATGGAAAAAAATACATAGTTTGACTTAGCCCTGACTGAGGATGAGGATGTTAGTCATGTTTTTTTCTCTTGTTTTTCCATGCTTTCTTCTTATCTGTCTGCAATACTTCATTTCATAGTGTATACTCTTCTCAACTCCAAATTTTTCCCCCGACGGTAGAATTCAGAAGTTAGGAAGTAGACATACATGATGGGGGCGAGATATAACATGCGTAACTTTTAACCGCTATATATGGTGAAACAAGCGTGGTAGACAGATCACTAGAGAACGGAAGGGGCAAAAATGTTATGTACTATGCTACACACGCACACATACTTTACTTTTCCTCCTCCGTAAATTTCATACATAATGGAATATTACACTGATAAAAGAGTCTTGCTTTGAGTAATACGGATTTTTTGTGGAGAAGTGTGTAGCACATCTCTCTTTTTTTTAATGTTGAACCCTTCCCTCTTGTTGTATGTGTTTTTTGGGTCTCAATGAATTAGAAAACATCCGTCCACTCATCTTCGCCTTGAGAATGGGTTATATTATCAATTTATGTATTTACCCCTGTTTGGCCTGGGCAATATGGTTTACAACTCTCTGCATGATGCACACGCATTATTTCTGTTCATATTTGATATTTTACAATGTCTAAATGAATCATAAATGAATTACATTTTCAAAAGTACATGTAGCTACATGAAAAGAGGATGCTGTAGAGTGGTGTTTAGTGCGTACGTATGTCTTTGATTGATCTTGTTAAAATAAGCTTTCTACCGATTGTAATATTATTTGCTGGTTATGTATCAGGTTATGAATTTTCAGAAGATGTTACGTAGCTTAAGCTAATAATGAGTGTACTTTATTTGCTTGAAGAGTATAGAATAGAGCGTTGTTTTTTAGATTTTTTGATGATGGATGTAGAGAAGCTTGGAAAAGTTGGAAGAATACGGAAAAGGAAATAATATTATGTGAGACGTAATATGGAATATTGAAGAAAATGTTGGTTAAACTTTTCATCAAATGTGGTGGCGTGGTGGAGGATAGAGGGCTCCTACAACAGCTCCAAGTAGATTAATCGATTAAGGGAGTTGGTTCGCCTGGCACGTGGTGAGACTGACTCAGTGAAACTTACGACATGACTGGATTCCAGTTCAAGTCACTTTTGTGAGATGCACAGACCCAAAGATCACAAATTTTACTCTCAGAGAGTTGTGTTGGAGGGTTTAAGGAAAAAACTTTGGTTTTCACAGGGGATCTGCTGATGTAATGAAAGATGCATGTATGGAGTATGGATGGAAACAGGCGAGATGAGATGATGACTGCAACTAATATGTATGGAGTAATGTGTGACGTATATTTTTACAGGAGGTATTATTCTCCAGGCCAAATCACATTCACATGTTTAAAACCTTATTACCAACGTGCATGGTGATAGGATTGTCTTTTTCCAGTAAATGGTTTCATTTAGAAAACCAATGGCACAGAGCACACTGACAACTGAACAGTTATCCATGAAATTTTAATTTTAATAGCATTCCTGGTAGGTTGAAGAATTCATTTTTATTTAGTAATGAATCCCTTCAAATGCTTTGTGCTTGTTGATTTCCAGTAAAATAAGCGAAGCAATGTTAAGCAATTCTATCCCTTGAGTATTATGTTCTAGTCGTTTATGAATGAATTGTTCCCACATGATCTCTGGTAAAAATGAGTGGGTAGACCCATTCATAAGTTAGCAGTGATTGTTCACGTTGATATCAAAAGAGAATTTAGTACATCTAATTTTATGCTTACGTCCATATATTAATGGTTACTGATTGAAACAAGGGTTAAACTCAATTTTCTACCAATGCAAAATGTACCTATGGAGAAGGTGCCCACATAATAATCAAATAATCACGTTATAGATTAAGGTGAAAAACATGGATAATATTTTTGAATCTAATCATTATGCTTAGCAAAACTTTAAGGTTAATGAAATGATTAGTATATTGTAATTGGCAATATCGAATTATAGAAGCCCCAAAGAGTTTGATTGAAGGTCGTTTCTGAATGATGAGAACTTATGTGTGGGACGAAGAAAATGACATTATGTAACACAAGAACTTTCTTTGGATTAAAACGAAGATGGCATAATATAGTTACCACCATGATTTTACACGTGCCACGTGCTCAAAAATGAGCATTGTGAGAGTTTTTTATTGTGCTAATCTATGAAGTAAGAGTGGGTGAGCTAACTAGAGCTCTCAAAATGACAAGATATGACGCAAGCTTAACAAATTGTCTTTTTGGGACTTAGTTTTTATTCTGCAGTCATGTACATATACATGTTCGTTTAATCTGAAAACATCTTCGTTTGCGTTATTAAATCTTTGTCATATATACTATAACGAATGTGCACCTTAATCTGCTTCGATTTATCAATGGATTAGGTGCTAATGTACAAAGATTTGTCGAGACTGTCGAAAAAAAGTAACGATTGCGACCAAACTTCATTTACCTACACCATTTTGTTTAGATTTACAAAAAACGTGATTTCTTATAATCTAGACTTTTTGAGAAATATTTTGGTAATTTTAATACCTCTGTACAGGTGTTTGACTTTCATTTATTTATTACTAAAAGGATTTATGGTATTTATTACTTGACTCTTTTTAGGAATGTGTTTAGGTAAAGCTTATTTTACAATGAAAAACATAGCATTTAAATAGAAGTTTGATTTATTGTCAAATCCCGCATGTTTCGTTGGCATTTCTCAAGACAGAATATGTATGTGTATTGTTGGAAAACTATCCAATAATTAACTCACTTTTTAGTAAGTAAATATATTAGCTCTAGTTTCAAGTATACCTGCCAATTTACTTGTAATGTTCCGTTAATTGGACCGCAATTTATCATTGCAGACATCCAGACAAAGGTAGCGAAAAGTAATAAGTATGCATCAAATGTAATCATTCCACATACTGCTCTTAAATGTATGACCAAGCATTAAATTCTTGTCACATACGTTGTGATTAAGAAGGAAGTAGAAAGGAATCAATAAAAACCCTTAATACGGTAATAATATTTGCGTAGCCTGAAGTCGTCTCTAACATTTTCATTATATGTGAGTGGTTGACAGAAGGAAATTCTTACGGAACTATTAAAAATGAAATAAGTACACCATTCCATCAATATTGCACTACGTCGTAAAATGTGTACGTACAGCCTTCGACAACAACTGATATTGCCAATTAAGAACTAATTTACATTAGTTTATAAAATGAAATTACTTTGTCATAATTCATAACATAATATGGCTTACTAAAGAATTATGTTTAATAAAGATGAAAATCATACGCAGCATAGTCCTCTGTCCTATACAATTTCTTACTTTCTCCCTAGTTCCAATCTAGTCAATTATGTTTGTCTTGTCACAGATTCCTGATGGATTCCCACTATTTTCTTTTACGATCTCCCATGGTAATAAGAGCAATATAGAAAGAAAGTGATTTTCATGGGGACGGGTGCTCTAAAAACAATCACAAAAGGATTGTTCCTATAGATGTTACATTTATGACAAAGAAACTACATAAGTTCAAGTGGTTCATGATGACAAGATATTATTGGATATTCACTAGTCTTTTACTTTACTTTTTTGGGTCAAACATTCGACATTAGTACATACATACATACATATGTAATACAAAACTCATAGTTTTAAAGCTAGATCAACTCTTTACGTCTGTTAAAATTTATTACCAATATTATTGGGAAAGGAGCAATGTAAAATCGTTTACAAAAACCGCATTTTAAGAAGCTCCGTCACATGTGTGCATATTGAGGATGAGAGGTTACTCGAACAATAAAATCCACACTTGCACTTTTGGCTTCTTCTTCCCTTGACATTTTTTGCATCTTTTGCTGATCCTAACCCTTGTGCAAAAGTTATAGACTGTTTTATGTCTCTTTAATGTATTTGTGAGGGAAAAAAATGACATAACGTATTTTTCTGCCTCATCATTTCTGCACGTCCTAGCTGAAAAATAAATTAACACGCATTAGCTACTCAGAAAGTCATAAAAGATGTGAAGCACTTAAATCACAAGTAGGAACGAACCCATTCAGTGCAAAAAGTTACTAGCATGAGCGTATGAATTTTATGACGATATGGAGGTGGCAGAATAAACACACAAGAAAATATTGAGTGTAGTCGGTCAGGTCAGTGACCAAATCAAACTGTGCAGTTGACTAATCCATGTATATGTATTCATCTAATGCCATGAAAATAAATATCGGCATATGGTCACACATGGCAAAAGACTTGAAGACCATGCCCTCAGCTCTTTTTTTGTGGTTGACAGTTCTGTTCCTGTGGCGAGAAAGTAATGAAATGAAGCGAAATGAGTGACTGAGATAAGATGATAGAAATGCATGCGCATGCATATATACAATGTTTCGTAAGTTGTGAGACAAGTTTCCCCGAAGCTCTTGACTAATACTGGGTTAAAGCGGAAGTGAAGAGTGCATTTTGCAAGATTATTTACTCGCATTATTACTTTCTTCCTGGTGAGTTCATCATTATGTATGCTGCACAAAATAGTTATAATGTACTTTTACCATGCGGAAAATGCAGGGGAAAGTTGTGTGAAACCAGGAAATGAACGCTAGATTTTTTTTTCCTGGTGTTGCTTCAAACATATATGTATAGTATTTACAAAGATGAGTGAAATGATTTAGTTATATGAAACACTTCAAGTGGAACGCTTTTTGTTACTAACGGCATGTCATGTAAATGCACATTATGCATATAAGCTTCCCAAGTTTGTTCCAATTCTCTAGTGTGAAAGTAAATAGGGTGTGTGTGCTCAAAGGAAAATGTTTTCAAGTTTTCAAGCCGATTTACCCGTAAATACGAATTTTCGTACTTCTTGAAAGCAAAAAATAGCACATTTGTATGCTTCTTTCACAAAGCATTCAGCCATTCAAAAAGGATTCTTGTTTCTACGCGCATTCATTTACATTTTACCTCTACATAAGCTCATAAAGTATAACAACCAAGCTTATACATGGCAAAATTAGGAAAGGACTGGAGAATATTCGTCATATATGCTGTACAAATGTTCTATTTTAAAAAAATACATACATATGAACTTATGCCTGACAGGAAACAGCGGAGACGTGATTATAGCGCATATGTAGTCAGGGTAGCTTTACAATTACAAGTTACAAAGTTGCCCTAAAGTAAACAAAAGGTAATCTACCAGTAAATTCCAGTTGTGGCGGATGGTAGACAACTGGAAAAAGTGGACATGATATATTTATACGGTTTGAAAACAATTAGGATATATTTCACAATGGACAAAATGCAGTCGTGAACTAATCACATGCATTCGTGGCTTGGCTAAGTAGTAAAAGTAATAAAAAAAACTGCCTACAGTACAAGTGCGAGAGGTCAAGGAACTTGTGCGTACAAGTTCAGTCATGGTTTACTATGTTGTGAAAAAGTAATTTGTCGTAGCAACGCAGAGAAAGCACGCAACCACTTTTAATCTTGCCCCAGTCCGTACAAAACGCAATTTACTCAGGTGCGTGGATTACATATTATGCATTATAATTTTCCAAGATGTGAACGTAGCCGTACAATAATATATTACGCAATCTACCAACCAGCGTGAGAGGATTGTTTTGGCTAGGAATTATCGAACTACTGCTGTTAAAACACGTAAATTCAGGCGTCATGAAGAAAAACGAGTACGGATCGCACAACTTTATGTTTTGTAATACTGACTGTTATTGGAAACTTGGCAATTACGCTGGATTATTTCATCCATTCAAATCTGACATTCATGTTGCCGCCTGCGTGGAGCCGTCAACATGACAGCCACTTAAATTAGCATTTTCAAATAATTGCTTTCCCTGCTGTCTCAAACTTAATAAATATGATAGATTTGTGACAACTCTTGGTTCGTAAGTAGGACAATCTGCATAGTACACCAACTTAAATTTTCATTCTGTCCATTTACGTAATAAAACGGTTGCTTCCTGTACATACTACACATTATCATGCATGGTTCACGTGGACCTAGGGTATTTCAACCAATATCAGATTTTATCCAGTACAAGCGGAAGCGAAGAACTTGCAATATAGATTTTTACTCATGTATTATTCGTAAAATCCAACAAAAGCATTCACATACATGCATGCATATGACGCTTACTTTCTTTGCCCAACTAGCATAGAAAAATGTATAAAACATTCTATTATTTTAGCAAGGTTGTGTTGTAACTCCAGCGAGGTTCTACTTATGACTTAAGGTAAGCCTACTTTTCATATATACATGTGTGTATCATGCATAATCAAAATATATGAGCTTGGCAAGCACTTTCCTCTCCCACATTGTACAACGCTCACTCCTGGATTTCCCCATGATGATTCTACCTTTCTTTAGTTAAGAAACAGGGAATTTTCTACCTGTTTGCCTGCTCCTACCCAATAAAATGTATCTTATGATGCATACACGCACACTGGAAAACACGCGTTTCTCTCTGAAGGTTTTTCATCATTATTACAGGAATATGGCATTTTCTTAAGAATTTAATTCAAGGCATGTTCTACGGTAGTAGAAATTTGGTGTGAGGGGAGCTCAATTAGCTTTCGGCAACATAATGTAGAGAATATACCTACCTATATACATTATGAAAATACGTTGGTACACGTGGGGTATTACTCTACTGTCAAATATCTTCTTATTTAGGTCGGGTTAAATGTTACATCATACACACTTACCGAACCGACTTGCTCTAAATAGCGTTGTGGAGTGCTTGCACAGTTTATCCTCATTCATTCCCCGCCTTATAGTACTATCGAAGTAATCTACCATAAAATCTTGGGAAACATTCCCAACCTTGGAAGTAAGGGAATAATAAAAATTGTATGCTAAATGGACTTCTCTTCTTTCCACTTTAATATCAAATATTTCTTCAAGAAAATGATGCGTCATTTATAAATAAATAATATGACTTTCTCCTATATACGGTAGCCATCCATATCTTTCCCTTTAACGTAATTTAAAATTAGATGTTTTACACAAGACAAATATGTATAAAAAACATACCAAATTATTCCATATTTTCCTTTCAGCTTTCATATTTATTTTTCCACAAGGATAGAAATGAAATGGAAATTGTTTTACGCGTATTTAAAATGGGAATGTTCACAAGAATATAATGTAATGCTTCAATTATGCAGTTGATTAAAGTATAATAGAGTATGCTTTGTATGAGTTTAAAATGATGAAGAAGTCTGTCAAAATGCAAAGTGAAAAAATTGTATTAAATTACAACCAAGTGTGGAGGGGTTTGTCACACACTGAGTACTTATCTTACATTTTTTAGTTTGTAAAGTTTACGATGTACACATGCTGGAATGACTAGAATTACTGCAACTAAAAGCTTTCTCGGGGCCATGAAGAAATTACAAAACAAATAGTTTTAATAGTGGTTATACGTTATACCCATGCCATTGGATGTTTGAGTCATTGACAAAACACTTAAAAACGTGTTGCTGCTGGAGTTGTGTTTCTCCTTTGTCTTTATCTTATTCCACTTGCTTGACACATGTTCATACAATGCATCGGAGATTTTATGTTGTTCGCCATTCGGTTCTCAATTAATGTCCATAGACTATACTTTGGAATATTATTCTAAAAGCTGTATTTTTGTGATGGATAACTGGATGACATTGAGATGGCATTTCATTTTATTCTGTAATTTTTATAGCATACATACGAAGTTGCATATATGCTTATTGTTTTGTTTTAGATATTATTAACATTTTTACAGTTTACTCTTCAAATCTCTGACTTTTAAGCTGTATCTTTATTAACTTGCGACTTAGCAAGTTACTAAGAATGGTAGCGGTGTCTGTCTGTCAGTTAGTCTGTCACTGCTCTCTTGGGCGCAATTTTCAACTTTTTCGAAAAATTCTTTCTGCAGTGGGTTCTAAATGCAAATGGCTTGGATGAGCGTTAAAGGTTACATTTTAACGTTAGAAGCCGTTACGATTTCAAATTCTTTAATAGCAGCATATGCATGTGGCACATAATGTAGGGTCTATTTTTATCAAAATGAAGAATCCGGTGTCAAATTTTGAAAAACTGTAACGGTGTACTAGTAACGGCCGTTTATTCAAAAACGGTTATTTGCTCATTTTTGACATTCTGTTTTCCGCAAACGTGGTCATTAACATAGGGGCAACTAGAGTAACCAATGCGGACTAAATGCCAAAATTTACCGTTAGCGACCGTTACGATTTCGAAATTTCGGAATCGTAACCTATGCATGCTGCACATGTTTTATGGTACATTTTTTACCAATAATCCGAAAATGGTAATAGAATTTCAAAATAACAAATAGCATAAGGCAGACAGGCAAATATTCTCAACAATCGCAAGTTTCTTACATTCTGCATATTTGCGGGTTTATTAATTGAAGGTTATACTAAATCCGGTTAATTACACTTGACTAAATATTACTGTTTTTAACACTTAAAAGCTGCTGCAAGTGTGATACAAGATTTGAGCTACTTTTACGTGAATCTTATCGGATTTATGTATTACACGTGAATTTTATTGAACTCGAATAATTGACGATTAAACAAATTTAGTACAAGGAGAACTGCACATGTTGGTATTGCAAATGCGCACGTTCTTTTCTTCTTAATCACCAAAACATATACAAAGCAGAAGTCCATAGAAATATGTGAAATGACTAGCATGTATTTTAATGCGTCTTAAAACTGACATATTTTAAGGATGACGAAAATGATATTAAATTTCCTTTTTCAAAACAATCTCACATTTCTTCTATATAAAACTACAAAAAAGTTCTATTATCCTCTTAAAAAGTTTGCATCTCGTGTTTCTGTTTCTTAAGCCAGT
>JAHZNG010003506.1:0-10218 GCA_027744375.1 Orchesellides sinensis
TTTAAAAATAATATTTCATCCACATGTGTTTTATATTTTAGACTTGCATTTGAGATTGCATTCGGGCTTACCCCGTTTATCCTACTTAGTGGCAAGTTATCCATTTTATAATACAATTGTTTAGACATACGTTGCTATATAGCATTCTAAGATAATAAGGGTAATTCTATATTTGCGCTGCTATTTTTTCCATGTCTAATAGAAATCAAGCATGGTACACTATACAGATGTCAAGTTGCCGGACTTCGATTCTCCGAGCTAATGACTGGGATCATATTCAGCGTGACAGTAATAACGCTACTGCAAGCTCTCACTTGCTACTATTGTGTGGAATACTTTTTTAGTTATCAAAATAGAGGCTCGCTCATCCTCTATTTGGGCATTTACCTGCTTACAGCTTTCTGTGCTCAAGTATTTGGTAAGGTTATTTGATAAAATTCGATTTAATCATGTCCGCCCTCGAAGTTTAACTTAATCTAAATTAAACATACTTTCCGTTGATGAATTTTAGGGTTACTAGTCGGAATTTTGAGTGGAGAAGTGTTAATTTTAATAATGGCACTCATATTAATTATACCCGTTCTGACAGTCGATGTCGGTGAGCAAGATCACAATCAAAATCCTTTCCATATGATGATAGGTTAGTTGTATGTATTGTTTATTATTTATTTATTATGAAGGTATCCTAGTTCCAGTAGAATTGGTGCCTCATTGGATTCGCTACCTGACTTACCTCATTCCTTCTGGAATGTCCGTGGAGCCACTTCGTTCCGTCATGAATAGAGGAAGGTCTCTAACTCATCCTACAGTTTGGCCCGGAATGGTTGGAACACTAGTTTTAGCATTAGCCTACTTTTGCACTTGTTTACTCTTCGTAAAAAAATTAAAGTCATAGTCTTAATCAACATGCAATACTCATTTAGACTAACTCCAAAGCAAAGCATCTTCAACCTAACTTTTATGACAGAATTTCTTGGTGTAACATCACATTCACTCGTATCAATTAATCTTTCTTTTTTACCAATTTTGTGATCCTTTGTGAAAGTAAACCTGCAGTTGGCAATTTCCCAAATAAACGAGCAAGTCACAAATCAATGATCGCATCAGTTTTGAATTAACAAGTTGATGTAAGGTGTAGTATGGAAGTAGCGAAAGTAAAATTATACTGTTCACAATTACGCCATCCAAACTCTTTTTTATGCATCTTCGGTTTAAGAACTTCCACTTTCGTTTATTTCATTCCATCAAAATATTTGCATTTTGTGTTCATCCTAGATGTTTAAAAGGTTTAGAATTATGTTTCAATTTGGTCCTATACCAGATATTTCTATAGTTAAATTAAGTTTTAAAACTACTTGTATCCACGCATTATAGTACAAAAGCAAGACAGACACGGCTTCATAGCCTATTTCAACTTCAACATAAGTATTAATGGCGTGGCAACTTCATCAGCATTCAATTATCGGATTCCATTCTCGTTTTACCATTGATAATGAAGTAGAAACAACATTATTAGAATAAATTAAGAAGAAACTCTGCTTCATTAGCTCCGCGCTTCTGCTGCAACACATTTGCAAAAAAATATTTCGTATCTAACCTATAAAAGTCCTTGTCATTAGTCATTTTTTAATTTATTCAAATTTGACTCGGTTGGTCAACAAGATCTACACGTCAATATTTTCGATCCAACGCTGATATTTTAACATTTTTAAGTTGCACATTGACGTGTGCACTTTTTGTGAAAATTATACGTGACACATGGAGTAATACAAGTCCTTCGTTTAACGTTGTATGCTCTACTTGACGCGACTGTTTCTCATCAACTACAATATTATACAGACACACAGAAAGATCAGAAACTGGTTTTTAATCCAGTGAGTCGTCTAGAGACTCCTTTTTTTTTACTAAAATCCATATTGCAATAATGAACGGATTTTTGTATGATGATGGAGTTTAAAACAAGCTTCTAAAAATGAACAGCGATAAACGTACATCATATGTGATAATTTAGTAAAACATGACAGGTATTGGCACTACGACCTACATTAACATATTATTTTCTAACATTTCCAGAAAAAATGATCTAGTCATCGGCCGAACCTGTGCATCACGTATACAATATTACTAACTATAGGAAAATGAGCTTGATTGTAAATTATTTACTTGCCCTCTGGATTCGGTGTGACGTAAGGTAAAGATGATTACGAAAAGAAATTTATTGAAATTTTTTACGGTCGCACTGAAACGTTGTTTTTGTAACGTGTAATTCATATCAAACATTTTAAATGCTTTGGACGGGGGGTGGCATGTATGTAACAGGATGGCCATTTACAATCAGCTTTTTCATTATAATACGCTCAGAGTAAAAGCTTTGTATCTTTACATTAATTGACCAAACATTAGGTGAGCAGTTCATTTTTGGCTTTTGAACGCACCGATTTGCTCTCTAGGAAAATCTGATTTCAGGCGTAACAAGTAGCACAATGGATATGCCACAGTCTAAACCGAAACCTGTGCGCCTAAATTGTCCTCCAGCAGTATCCGTCCAAAATTTGTGTAAATCATATGGAGTGAAACATAGGATTCTGGATAATATATGTGTGAGAGTGGAGCAAGGAAGTGTATATGGTTTACTTGGGAGTAGTGGTAAGATAAGGTTTTCTTTTATTTTAAGTGCAGTGTCTTCACTGTCTTTCTCATTTCAACTATTGTAAACAATAGAAGATAACACGTAGTATTGGCATGCATCTCGAATATTTTGTGGCAGGGTCGTAGTGGCGGCACGCGGGCATAACAAATTTTCGATTGTTCTAACGATAGAAGTAATTTGACAGTTGTTCATTTTAAAAAGGTTGTGGGAAAACGACGTTACTCTCATGTCTAGTCGGACTGAAACAGTGGGAGTGTGGAAGTATCATCTTGTATGGAGATTGTGTGGATGGAGATGCTGCCACTCATAGTACGATGTTGGGCAAAAATGTTGGTTACGTTCCTCAGGTAAACTTTTATTGGAGCACCTAAAATACCATAAGCAATTTATTGTTTCATTTTTACTGTTGGATTAACTTATGCAGTAGAAGGGCATTTTTTATAATGCGAACCTTTTGTTATGTTTTAAAAAGGAGCTGGCCTTGTATGACCAACTATCCATCCTGGAGTCCATCAAATACTATGGAAAGATATATGGGCTGACTGGAAAGTGTTTAGAAGATGCCTGGATGTTCCATGCCAAGTTGCTCAACTTATGTGATTATGACACCAGGCGTATCAAGGATTTAAGGTGATATCATGTATATATATGCAATATTTTCAGTATTAAGTATAAGGTTGGAACTTGTAAAATTTCAAAAGTGTCTGTTTACGGCAATGAAAAACACTAGCTTGGCTGGCTTAATAGTTAGAACAAAGAGCATGGCGGGTTAACTCAGAATCAGAAAAAACTATATTTCAGTGTTTACAAGTATCAGTCACAACAATTGTATCCGGTTTTTATACCCTACAGTAATTCAACTGCTTCAGGTCATTCCATCTTACATTTCCGTTTTCCTAAAACCGACCAGGTCACAAAACAAAAATTCTTACAATTTACAATTAACATAACATTACATAACTTTATTCAGCAATAGTGCATTTATAGTCTCTGTCAACTACTATTGCCATGATCCCGTCATTTTTAGCGGAATGTTTGTATGAGAGTATAGTCACGAAGTAGTAAAAGTATGAATGACCAGAGCTGGGGTCGAACCAGCGTCTCTCAATTACGCGTCGAGTGCTTTATCACTTAAGCTATCTGGCCGAGTTGAGAGAAGATGCTCTGATTACTTCTACTGCCTCTGCTTATTTTTAGGTAGTGTCGAACCAGCGTCTCTCAATTACGCGTCGAGTGCTTTATCACTTAAGCTATCTGGCCGAGTTGAGAGAAGATGCTCTGATTACTTCTACTGCCTCTGCTTATTTTTAGGTAATTAATCTATAGGTTGCTAATTATAGGGACTTTACTATAGGTGGTTAACTGTAGGTAGTTAACCATAGGTACGTAAGCTATAGGTACACCACCGTGACTGTATTCCCCATGAAAACCCATGCAATTAAGTCTTTGTTTTGTTATATGTACAAAGAATACTAAGAAATAAAAAGTGACTCCTTTACCATGGGTTTTTATGCTGCATACTATACTCTCATATAAATATTACGCTAAAATTGATAGGACCATGGCCTTGGCATTAGTAGATTTTATGGACATTAACTGCTTTGCACGTACAATCTTACAATACAATTCTGACGTAATTGTACAATGACTTTAGGATTTTAAAAATATACAGACAATTTCATACGTACAATGTAACAACTTACAACTTTTTGGGTGGACGTGAACTAGTTTAACAGGCGTTAAGCTGTTAAGTTAAAATATAAACTGGTTATAACGTGCGCGGTAAAGTAGCCTGGCATTTTGTATGCACAGCATCTAAGTAAGTAAGCATTTTGCAAGTTATTTTTTTTAAACATTTTAAACACTTATTGCATGTTAAATTTTTCTACGTAAGCAGCCATTATTGCGATGACAACGGTACGTAAATGCGCCCGAAGGACTTTTACTGTAGACACGTTCAGAACTATTTTATTAGTTTTGCAAAATCATTGCAAACAAAATTCAGAGGGTTCGTAAAATACGAAGTATTAAACTAAACTAATCTGATTGTTTTCTAGCGGAGGGGAGAAGCGGCGTGTCTCGCTTGCACTGGCCTTAATTCATCGTCCTAAGCTTCTTATCCTTGACGAACCGGTAAATTCGACAAAATGTTTCCTGTTAATCCCAAAAAAACCAAACGAATTTATGTATTATAGGTGTTGGCATTTATGTAATTTTTTTTGCAGACTGTAGGCATGGATCCATTATTGCGAATATCGTAAGAAAACACTGTTATGGTTGCCTGTAATTGCAACCACTGCAATGGAAATGCTCTTCTGTGTATGTACAACTTGATCTGCAATTCCCTTTTTTTAAAACATTTTTAGCATTTGGAAGCATTTGCATAGTCTAAGTGCAACTGGGAAAACGAGTGCTAATGGAAGATAAGCCACAATCTCTGATGGCCATCCATGAAACAGATCTTTTGGAAGATGTCGTTCTCAAAATATGTCGCAAGGATGAGGAGACCACAAAAAAGGGGAATTCCAAAGACCCAAATTCAATTCCACTCAATAATGCGAAAATTATAATTAAGCCAACAACATGGGATTCCGAACTGGAAATAAAGGATCCTGTTAATTTAATCCAAGAGCGACGTGTCAGTTTCAAAGAAGGACTTCATGGAAGCTTTGGATTTGGAATCAATACAGCTGCTAGTCAAGACCGATGGTTTAGACGGACATTCGATTCCTTTAAAAGAACTATGGCGTTCTTTCAGGTCATCTGGATCAATTTTACCCGCTCCCCAATGTAATTAACCTTGATACATGACTGATGAAAAATATATACTCCGATACATTCTAGAACATTTGCTATATGGTTTACTGCTTCTTTCCAGATTTATTGTTCTTGCCCTATTTCTTCCTGTCATTCAGCTAATCTCAACTTGTATTGTAGTCGGGAAGGAGCCGACAGGTTCTCGAATGGGTATAATTAATCACGAGTTTCCCAATTGGACTAACTCCTGCCAAAAACCGAGTGAAAATAAACCTGTATGCGATTTAAATATGCTCAGCTGTCTCCTTATCAGTCATTTGTCTTCCGGTGGCTACATGAAGCTCGTTCAGTATGAACATAAGGACGACGCTCTGCTGAGCGTAACCCAAGGAAATCTTATGGGCTATATACAAATTCCTCAAAACTTTTCTAAACACATGGTGGAGAGGGCGGTGTGGAAGCAATATGCTGAAAATGAAACCATTGATGGCTCCGAGGTTAATTTTATGTTTGACATGTCCAGTGAGAAACATTAAAAATATCAGTTTTGTTTGACTAAAACTTTTATTCTTGTAAAGTTGTGGAAAAATATTCATTCTCGGTTTGTTATTTCAGATTTCATCACGAGTTTCGTACTCCAAACAAGTCTTTATAAATCGTTTGAAGCCTTTGTTAAAGAGGCTACTTCTTCGTGTGGTTTTGAGTTAAAACTTTTTGAAATCCCTTTTTTGGTACCCAAAAGTTTGTTTTGAAAACAATATTATTTCTGGGACTATGTAACATAAATACTTATTGAAATCAATTCTTGTTATTGCTTGCTGTTGGAGCAGTATAGAGATCCAGTGTATGGCTCATCAAACGGATCCGCGCAGGAATACGCCATTCCAGCTCTAATAGCAGCGTAACGGCTTTAATTAGTTTTTAATATTCACCTGGACTTTTATATTAATTTGCTTTGTAATTTTGGTTTAAAACTTTTTGCAGGCTTGCATTCGAAATTGCGTTTGTGGTAGCACCTTTAGTTTTGATCAACGGTAAAAATAAACCTTGAATCTTGAGTTTGAAAGATCATACTGCGATTATAATTAAACAATTGGAAATTATTTTTCTAAAATTAACACAGAAATTAGCCAAGGAACATTGTATAGATCCCAAGTTGCCGGTCTTCGGTTCACTGAAGTCATTTTAGGAATTATTACGAGTGTTTTGGCGTTGGCGGCATTGCAAGCCATTGTTTGTTATTTGTGCCTTGAATACGGATTGAATTTCAAAACCAAAGGATCTGTGCTTCTATTCTTGACTCTTTTCATTCTCACTGCGCTTGGTGGACAAATATTGGGTTGGTGCATATATATATCACTAAACAAAAGCTATAAAATATGTTATAATGTATTATTAATCCCTTAATAATGCGAATTAAGTATTTCAATGTTATATATAGGTATTTTGGTTGGAATAATATGCCAGGACGCATTTTCAGTAATTTTAGTTGCCATTTTAATCCTACCTAACCTCGTAAGTAGAGATAGGTAAGTATTATTTCTTAAATTTCCGTCTTGGAGATTTTGAGAGGATTTAATTTTTGCTAAAACAATATTTAAACAGGCATACTTCGCCCTATGGAAGTAGTACCGGAAGTACTACGCTATTTGACCTACCTTATCCCTCCGGGTACATCTGTGGAACCTTTTCGTTCTGTAATGAACCGTGCCCTGCCGTTAACTCATCCAAATGTCTGGCCTGGAACTGCTGGCACACTGGCACTGATAGTATTCTACTTCTTACTCTGTCTGTTACTCCTCAGAAAGTTAAAATGAAAATCAGAGAACAATCAACGATACATTTGCTCTTTTGAAACAATTTTTACAAAGTAATCTTGAACTTCTGTTATAAATTAGAAGGAGTTGTTCATTAAATGAACAAAATCATTGGAACTAGAAATGATTCGATACAATGCAAACCAAGGCCAGGCCATTAAATTCCTTTTTTGATTAATACAACAGCAATAATTTTTAATTTTGGACGTAGAATAGGATGTTCGATCGTTGTGCTTATTACTTGTCTGTCATCAATATTATAATGTATGTATTCTGGATTTGGAAAGCCAACAATGAAAGATTACAACTACAATAAGAATTTTGTAAATTTTGCATAAAACAACTTTTATTACTTCAGCCAGGAAGTTGACAAAAATATAATTATTAACTTGCATGAGGTTTAGTGTTATATGGAAGTTAATGGCTCAAAGTTTGGTGTCTGTCTGTCGGTCCGTGGGAACCCTACTTTTTTTCTACATTAACAATTCACTTCAAACTTGGTACATGCATAACTTAGGCCAATATGTTTTATGGGATTGATTTTCAGGACTGTAGGTCAACTGGGGCCTGAAATACAAGGTCAAAGGTCATAATGCTTTTTAAATAGCAAACAAATTTTATTCTGATAGAAAATTTTTTAATCAGCGACAATTTTCGATATAGTCCACGTTTGACCGCAACAAATATCCAAAAGTCACTTGAATTTGTTTTTTAGTTTCGGCGTCGAACGTGCTCATTAGCTCATGGAAGTTACATTGTCGCTTACACTCGCTAGTTGATCTTTATTGTTAACTAGCGCGTGTAAAGCGATAAAAAACTTCCATTTGCTAATGTTTGACGCCAAAAATGAAAAAAGTTAAGTCTAATGACCGATTGACCATTGCAGCGGCCAAAAAAGGCCTTTTCGGCGTACAGGAAAAACTGTCACTGGATATAAAGTGACCAGAATATGATTCTCTATTAGAATCATCAATAAAAAATGTTGCCATTTAAAAGCAAGACATTTGACCAGATTTGACCTAAAGGTCGAGGTCTGACAATCAATCCGAGAAGAGATATTGACTTCTCTAAAAGGATATTGACTTCTCTAAGATATTGACTTCTCTTCTCTATGGAAAAGGAATTAGAGTGTTCACACCCCGACAGACTTACCGACAGACAAGATACCAAACTCAAACCATTAACTTCCATATAACGGTAAAGCGAATGAAAGTTAATAATCTTTATTTCCTACCTACCTACATTTTCCCTTTTTGCATTGACAGTAATATTTTTATAATATAAACATTACGCTCCACAAAATCATTTTCTATAGATTACACAATGGCAACTAAAAATAAGTTTAAAATAAAATCGCATAAACTTGGCTTCCTATCCGCAACAATGGTCGAGTGTTTTAGTCAGCCTTTCTAAAAGTGAAAAGGATCGTATTAGTTTTGGCATCCCGAATAAGCCCAAAGAATGGCCGGTCAACAGTAATCACTTCCTCCACTGGTGGTCCAATACTTAATGGGACGAACACCACAGCTAAACACCAATGCATGATATTTTTAAAAAACCGTTTTTTGTTTAGAAAACAATGTTTGGCTACGTGTTACACATACATAAAGTCGCAGCTCCGGCTTCACTTCCAGCTTCATCTACAGTAATAAATGCCTTTTGGACAACTTTAGACACAAAAAGCTGATCCTCTGGTGACTTTCCCCCTTTTTTGGAAGAGCTCGTAGGAATTCCATTAAGATTGGATTCCTTCTCGTCAAATACATCAGTTACGCCCATCTTTAAATTTTCAAAAACAATTAAAATCCAATGCTGAATAAAATTATGGCGCGTATACAGTACACAGTCAGTATATAAATAAATGCTTAGCGGCATTTAATATTTAAAGATTTTACGTCGTGAGTATACCTTTTTGAGCGGCTCAACCAAATCAAACGATGACTCAATGTTAAATCTTGGAAATCTTAATTCAATATTCCTGGGCTTGACCTTGTAAACAGCGTCAACTACAGACAAGTCATTCAGACTTCTTTCCAAATGCCCCAAGCCGGACCTTTTATTAGGGATTAGGACAACCATTTGATACCCATCCTCTCCATTTTTCTCCTTTTCATATGGAATCACCATAGCCTTGCAGTCTAACTGTTTAATTTCCATGGCCCTGAAATATGTCTCTACACGCATCATGTCCACCTGAGTAGTCCTTGACTCATCCAGGTAGAATGGCATTCTTCTAGTGCTGAGAGTAGGAAACGGATGCTCCCATGCTCCTTTAAAGTACAAAGTATTTACTAGCACCATCCTGGTCTGGTTTGTGAGGTCGCTCGAGTCCACAATCTTTTGTATTCTGTAGTTTGTCTTGCGACTCACAAAATCATTTATCTCTTCAGCAGCTTTTTTAGGCTTTTCGAAGCTGAGCTGCTGAAGAGGAGCTTGGAAGTGGTGCTTCAATATGTTTTGAAAGTTTTCCTGAACGAGGAAACCATCTTTGAGAAATATCCTATTGGCTATTTCCATTTTAACTGAGGATGGGGCCTGAATAAAAATATAAAATACGTTCAACCTTAATCAAACCTGTGGCAATAGAGTAGAACGTCGTACTAATTAAAAACTTTGTGAACTACGTTGAGTTGCTGAATGTATTCTCGATAGGACTCAAACAGAGTTTCCTCATCTGTTGGAAACTTCATGGTTGTGAGGATCTGTCTTCTGGTGTTATCTTTCGCCCCTGACACCAGCATGGCCATCATAGTCCGCACGCTGAAGGGTGAAAGGATTAAGCTTCCTTTTGAGTCATCTTTAATAGTCTAAAGGAAGAACAATCGAATAAATATAACTTGCATTGCAGACCCTTGCCATAATATTAGATTATAAGTAACTACCTGATAAGTCTTAAGGGAGACGGCGTTGTTATCCTTGGACAACAGCTGGGACTCAGCACCGACGCTTCTCCCAATCACCGCTAAAGTCAATAATAGCACTGCAAAAGTTTTA
>JAHZNG010003507.1:0-12777 GCA_027744375.1 Orchesellides sinensis
AGCTTCTTCTATTGCAAGCACTTCTTCTGAAGCTATAATAATTAACAATAATGGCAATAAAAAATCTAGATCTGCTTCTGCTTCGACACCACAATAGCGTTAATCATGAATAAATTTTTGTGCATTTTTGCAGCCCTCGTAGCTGTAGCATCTGGTAAGAATTTAAAGTTTGTAAAATGTCACTTTTTTAGCCAGTACTGTTCGTTTTCTAACATTTTCGACATTTTGGAACAGCAAAGTACACCGGTCCAACAAACCAGGCAGGCCTTAACCTGATCAAGGAGTTTGAGGGTTTCTACGCTAACTTTTATAACGACCCAGACTGATAAGGAGCCTTAGTTGATTTTTTTGGTGAAAATTTTGAAAATTTCCCCTATAAACTCCTGAAAATTGACAAATTAAATGAGTCAAAGTGTCGTACAGGCTCCTAGGAATCACAAGAGCTGACAAGAACTGTATTCCTAAAATCTCCTGAGATTTACTAAAATTCTTACGTCCATTTGATCTTGAGCTCTCCTGAAGAAGACAAGAGTCTCCAAGAATTGTATTCATATGGTCTCTTGAAAAATTAAAGTCATCGAGAAATGTTTCGTACAGTCTATTAATGTAATGTTAATAATTAAGAAAATTACTTCAAGAAGGGCAGTGGAAGCTCCTGAGACCAAATGAGGTAAATGATCCTGGAACCAAGGGTGGTAAAAGCTCCTGAAACCAAGGGCAGTGAAGGCTTATGGAATCAAGGGCGGTAAAAATGTTTATGAATGTAACGATTGACTATGAGAATGAGATGATGAATAGAAACGAGAATGTATTTGTAAGAGATACCAAACAGGCGCCCAAAAAGCTATGTATTTGTTACTGGATTTTGATTTATGATAATTTTCTTAACTGCTCATGTTATATAAAAACTTTCTTATATTCTACTATTGCTTGGGAACTTTCTTGTAGTCACCTACATCTTGCGAACTTTTTTATAGTCTCCTACAGCTTGAGTACTTTTTTATAGTCACCTACATCTTGCGAACTTTTTTATAGTCACCTACATCTTGAGAAATTACTTATAGTCTCATGTACATTAAGAACTTTCTTATAGGCTCTTATTTCATGGTAACTTTCCTATGGTCTCATGCACATTAAGAACTTTCTTACAGGCTCTTATGCATTAAGAACTTTTCTATGGTCTCATGTACATTAAGAACTTTCTTATAGGACTCTTATATCATGAGAACTTTCCTATGGTCTCATGTACAGTAAGAACTTTCTTACAGGCTCTTATGCATTAAGAACTTTTCTATGGTCTCATGTACATTAAGAACTTTCTTACAGGCTCTTATGCATTAAGAACTTTTCTATGGTCTCATGTACATTAAGAACTTTCTTATAGGCTCTTATATCTTACAACAATGAAATTTAGATTTTGAGTTTACAATAGCCATGAAATTTATATGTTGCGGTTACAATTGCCATGAAATTTATAAATTGAGGTTACAATATGCATGAAATTTAGATTTTGAGTTTACAATAGCCATGAAATTTATATGTTGCGGTTACAATTGCCATGAAATTTATAAATTGAGGTTACAATAGGCATGAAATTTATATGTTAAGATTACAATAGCCATGAAATTCATATTGTTAGATTTAAAAAGCAATGAAATTCATATAGTTAGATTTAAAAAGCAATGAAATTCATATTGTGAGGTTTAAAAAGCAATGAAATTCATATCTTTGGTATCCAATTAGTTGTTGCCGTATGAACATGCAGTGGCTAGAGAGAATGATGCGTTTGTAGTCACCAGAGGCGACTCTAACATTGTAGGAAGTGGTAGGAGCACCCCATCCAGAAAATTGAAGTAGTTCCTGATACTGCCATATGTATTTGCGAATTGGTATGCACATGGGGTTGTGATGGACTGAATATTATAATTTTATTCTTCATTAGGTCAAGGGGAAGTGATGGTAGAAAATAGTAAATTGTGAGGTAAGAGCATTTTTATTAATTAAAGTGGGTGGCAGGGTTACGGAGCAAATGGGGGAAAATCAAAGTTTTTTATAGGTAACATGTATGCATTTTTTGATACATCGACTTGGTACATATCTCATTTCAAACATTTCAATGAGGAAAGCTATTATGGTAGTCATAGGTCAGGGATGTGACCCATTTGTCTTCCATGTTGTAAAAACTTGTAATTCCGTACTTATCCAGATATTATCAACATACCTCTTTAGCATCGCTATGGAGAGCCAATTGTCATGTCATTCCTGGCTATAGATCAAACCATGAATGATCGAGCAATTTAATTAAAATAATCTGACGTTATTTAGTAAGCAACGGACATACCTCTGTACATTCTGTAATATGTGGTTGCCATACTTTATTTGTTTTGAACAACATAATCAGTAATAGGACACTTAACATGTCACATTAGAAATAGACATACAATAATGATGTCAAAAATTCCTGAACCAAATTTAATGTATCTACGTATGTATTTATGTACAAAGAGCAGCCTTAACTTTAAGACTTTTCAATTAGCAAAACGTGATTCCATTTAAAAAATGTAATTTCCAAACTGCTTGTTCGTTTCTTAAAACAATTATAAACATAAAAATCTTGGGTTGAGTTAACATAGCAGAATTTCCATTAAGACCTTCATCATATGAGCTTTCTCATGGTCTCCTAAAAATAAAATGTTCTATAAGGCTGGTGAATGACGAGATAATGTGTAAATGCTATCACAACTCAATAACTTTCGTTTAAGCCTATGAAGGTCAGTGATTTTAGTATAAGCCCCTAACTGGTAAGCATTTTTTGGATGCTTCTAAATGATTCAGGAACTTTCTTATGTACTCATGTTCTTAAATGACTTTATTATGAATTGAACCGTTCATCCATGTATATCCAATGAAAAATTGGCTAGTCTATTTTTAAGTAATAAAACATGCAAATTATTCGTATCAAATAATTTATTGTTCAGTTGATTGCGACATTACCCACAAAAATTTTTTCTTCATGAAGCTCGTATGAAGCGTTTTTCGTACATAAAAATGTTTGCTATATGAACCAAATACATATATATGCGAAGCATTTGAGTGTATAAAATTGTATGCTATCTGTACCACATATATGTGCTAAGCTGTAAAACTGTACATAAAAAGTGTTTTTTTTCTTGTGCCTAATTGAAATACTAAAGTATAAGTGCTAATTTTTAAGGCATACAGCCATAATAACTTCAAATTATTCAATGCAATCACAGTTTATGATTGATTATAATTGTTAATTATATATGATTATTCCTATCTAGATAAAAGGTTACAGGTTATGTGGTCCACCACGTGCATCTGGAAACACGCACTAATCCTAGCATTTTTAAATTACATATTATGTGAAAAAGCCTTTCGAGAACCCATCCAATACTATCATTCGAATGCATTATAGATTTTCTTACTATGGAAATGGCTGAATTCTGTAAATGTTGGGCTTCACAATGACAAATAAATTAATTATTTGATCTCATTCTCCTTGAATATTTGTCACGTTATGAATTTGTGGAGAAAGGATGTAGTTTGAATGCTTGCATGTATTGTAGAGATTTTAAAACATAAAATGCGTTTCCAATTATTCCCCCCTAAATAATTTTTTACATGGCATTGAGCCTTATGTTTTTCCAGTTTGCACAATGTACCAAACAAAACTTATAAATGGCGTCACACTTGTAGATCTATTGTACTTACTTGTAGTTCAATTTTCGACTTCCTGATTTCCTTCATTATGACATTTCATTTTCAGTGTGCATGATGATAGATGGAAAGAAATAGCATCAATTCTCCTACTCCTCTAGTCATATTACGTTGTTGATAGATAGGTTTCACCCTGCCTTGGGATCTTCAGTGAGCAGGCATCATGCTCAAACCTACCTATCCCCCACAATCCTACCTAACTTTATGCATTTTACAATATGAATGATGAAAATTTATTGAATCCTATCATATATGCATTATGTGGGGGGATGACTGATGGGCTGAAGATAAATCCATTTTATTGCAAATATGCAAATAATATGCCTAGATTATGTGCACTTTTCGTGGCTCGAGTTGGCAGTCAAGTAGAATCAGTCACTTTATAAAATGTCAGCCCTACTTTTTAAATTCATAATAAAGAGCCCAACTATGCAAACTACGGCAATATATTTACTCCATTAAAAGTATATGCTTATAACTTATATACAAATTTATTTTGAACCCAATACGGTAATTGTGCACACTTGAAATTTACCTACAAGAAAATATCATCAACGGAGCCAATTCCAATATCCAATACGTCGGCATATGCATCGTCGTCATCGTCGTCACTACAAACTGGCGAAAATATGCTACGAATCCTTTTATTACCAGTATTATTGCTACCTACATCAGCATTATTTAATGCTTGCTCTACAATGTCTGCACCTTGTCCTTCCCCAATAATGCCGGAAGCAGGGATGGAATGGGGAATACTATTTGAATCTGATACCACTGGATCCTGTTCAGGGATCTGAGAATTTTGTGTATTCCCAGAAATGATAGGATCTTCAGAAGTGTTGTTGTTGGATGGAAATGGCGGTTCTTGTGCAGGGATCTGGGAATTTTCTGTATTCCCAGAAGTGCCAGGATTTGGATTATCCTTTGCGTTACCAATGCTTGTTGAGTTGGATGATGGCTCAATATTAGGCAAAGGCATTATTTCACGTCCATTTGCATTATGATTAATGGTGGACAAGGTTTTTTTGCCTTCCACATCGGGTCCTGGAACTGGCTGTGCATATTCCACTTCTGGGAACACTGGAGCTTGATCCACATCCACACATCTACTGCCCCTTGCACGATTTGACTGAAATGCTAACCCTTCTAAATATGAAGCCATGCGAGATAAGCCAGTCCCAGTTCTAGCCTCTTGCTGTTCAAGGTGCTCTAGAAGTGAAGGAGCTCCAGGTGCCCTAACATAGTCAGCGGCAAAAACCATGCCACCTGCAATCACTAGATTCAGCTGATCGGTAATATATGTTGATGTGCCTACCAATGCTTCCTGCTTTTCTAATTCTACCTTAATCGCATCTAATTCTTTCTGCAGCTTTGCCTGCTTATGCTCACACTCCTTCACTTTGTTTTTGGCTGCAACCTTCACCTCATCTACCTTCTTGTATATCCCTATTATGCGCTTTGTGTCCCTATCCCGCTTCTCCCTAGCCTGCTCTTCATCAGGTACAACTCTGTCTTGCGAAGATGCAGATGAGCGATTGGGTGCCGCCTGTTCCGTAAGGCACATTGCAAAAGCAAAATCTGCAGATGCAATTTGCAGAGAAGAACATGGATCAATTGTGAAATTAAGCCCTAATTTTAAATCCATGTATTCCAATGAATGCTGCATTGAAAATGCTTGATATCCCCTGAGTAAATTATTGCTAAACTTTGGGCACATGAATCGTGCCTTGTACATGGTGCATAATACAAAACAAATATGATTGGTTAATATATACATCGGTGAACCTTCTTTATGACACATTGCTCTGGCAAAGCGCCTCGCTTCGTTCATAACATGCCCTCCACCTAAACCTATTATGTATGCATAACTTTTGCAATTCCTAATCATGAAGTTAAAATTTTTAAATCCCTTACACTGTTCAACTACAAAAAGATGCTTAGCATCGTCCGGTTCAGTCAACGAAGCGTACTTCAATAAAGCATCTACAAAAGTCTTGGCGTCTACAAAAGACTTGAAAAGATAAGCTTGCTCTTTACGTCTAGGAGCGTCTCGATCAACTTTATATATAAGCCCATAAAAAAAATTTAAATCCACGCACCCAGGCGGAGGGGGTAAGCTTTTAGCTATTTTAGGTGTCGAAGCAGAAGCAGATCTAGATTTTTTATTGCCATTATTGTTAATTATTATAGCTTCAGAAGAAGTGCTTGCAATAGAAGAAGCTGGAGAATGAGCGCGTTTGCCAGAAATGGAAATACCCTCAAAATCTTCCTCCTCTACATCTCTAGAAGCAGACCTCCGGTCGGAAGACGGCTTGCCAGAGTCTCTTCTAGTTCTAGGCATATTCAAAACTAATTTTTTTATAAAAATTAAGCTAAATGAAGTACCCTTTAATAATAATAATGATGTTTTCAAGCAAAGTTTTAATAAGCTTGCAAAGTAGTAGCAAAATACTTTTTACCTGTACACCAATATTGTAATAATTAAATCTTACCAAAATCCTCGTACACCACCACCAGGTAAAGCACCACTAGTTGTTGTTGAAAAGTAGAGCAGTAAAAGATGTCCAGTTAATATATTAATCAAATCTTCATAACATTTCCGTTTTCCAGCACCATAACTAGATAAAGCACCCAAAGTTAGCCAGAAGTAGAGCAGGAAACAGCAGGTCCGTCCAGTCGAGCCACGAAAAACACACTGAGCTATTAAAAAATCATTACAACGTTTTCGTACCCCTCTTCTTCATCACTAAATGAAGTGCGCATGCGAATTCACCTTTCAAGTATTAAAAATAGCTTTTTGGAAAAAGTTGTGTTAGTAGTCTTCTCCATTCATTGAAGTACGCATGCGAATTCACCTTTCAAGTACTAAAAATAGTTTTTTGGAAAAAGTTGTGCTACTAGTCTTCTCCATTCATTGAAGTACGCATGCGACTTCACCTTTCATCCCTTGGTGTTATGCTCCATCACAATTGCAGTTGAAAATGTTGATGAATATTATTCTTTATCTCCCACCCTTTATACATTAGACAATGGATAACTCGTGACCCAACACCCAAACGAACCGTCACCCAACAGCCGAACGAACCGTCACCCAAACCCCAAGAGCACCGTCACCCGAAACCCGGACGAACCGTCACCCAAACCCCAAGAGCACCGTCACCCGAAACCCGGACGAACCGTCACCCAAAACCCGGACGAACCGTCATCCAAAACCCAGAAGTATCGTTACCCGAAACCCAGAAGTATCGTTACCCGAAACCCAAAAGTATCGTTACCCGAAACCCAAAAGTATCGTTACCCGAAACTCAAAAGTATCGTTACCCGAAACCCAAAAGTATCGTTACCCGAAACCCAAAAGTATCGTTACCCGAAACCCGACAACCCCAAAAAATTAATGCATTCATATATATATATTTAAATAGACATAGTTAGGTCTATGTTAACATCTGAAAGTCCAGGCCACTGTGGCTAGTTGGTATTTTGATGGGCCACAGTTCATTTGCCACGTGTGTCCATATGTTGCCAGTGACCATGTGACCCACTCAAACACAAGTGGCCCCATGGCTCACTAAGAGGGCTGGGGCTTCTGGCCCACCACGAGGTATGTGGCCAGCGACCATGTGATCAACTCAAAAGTATGTGGCAAGTCACCCTAAAAGTTCTACAGCATGTTCATTGGCCCCCAAAAGGGGCCATAATATAAATAAAATGCAATAAAAGTGATCCACATGGAAGTGTGAATGGCCGTTCAAAGGAGGGTGGCCAGTAGCCATGTGTCCTATGGCCCCTAAATAGTCAGTTGGATATGTATGGTTTTAAATATTTTATGCGTTTTGACAGAGGTTTATAGGTACCTATTTACATATACTTGTGAATAAATTACTTTTTTAGGTTGTTGGGTTTCGGGTAACGATGCTTTTGGGTGACGATGCTTTCGGGTGACGATGCTTTCGGGTTATGTGTGACGGTGTTTCGGGTTTTTGGGTGACGGTGCCCGGGTGACGAGGCTGTCAGGTCCCATGTCAGGACCGTAAATTACATTTTACAAGATGTGCAATTCTTCTTCTCCATACACCTAAATGCGCATGCGATTTCACCTTTTATCCTTTGTTGTAGTTCTCCATCATAGTTGCAGTTGAAAATGTTGCTACAGGTTATCTATTCTTCTATTCTGCTTGAGGTGTTAATAAATAATTATGTGTAAAAATGCATTGTATGTAATAATTGCTATGTATCTCGCGATGTTTGTAACCATTGTGGCCTGTACTTCGCATTGTACAATGAGGTCAGAAGATAAATATAGTAACATAATATAAACTGCCCTCACTCGCAGTGGCACCTTTCTTACAAATTCTTACTATATTTATCATCGTTTATGTAAATGCTATACTGTCCTCCCTCACAGTTGCACTACTAATTCATTTCATATAATAATAAAACTACAATACTTATGCTATTGTAAGCAGTGTACTTTGATGATTTTTTAATTTACAATTGAGCACTTGATACTACAGTAGTGTAAAACAGTGGCGGAAAACGTTTCCAAGAACCATAACCAAGTTTGAAGTTGCTTCACAAAGTCATACTTAGCTATAGAATAAGTCCCAGTCCCACCAGTAGCGATTAAATTATCAGAAAATATTTCCAAGTACTGTCACTGGCTCTGAAATGACTATGAGCAAATTAAATTGTAAAAAGATGTCAATATGCATTAAATTTTATTAAAATGGTCTTAGTAGTCACAACACGCTCTATAAATGGTTTTAGAAATCATACCTTTTCATAGAAGAATGTTCCACCAGCAAAAAAATAGTCTTACAGCATCAAAGTGCAATTAAGGGCTCAGTGCGATAAACTGTTTTCATTACCGGTGACATACAATGAAATATGTTGTACCAAAAAGAGGGAATGCAATGGAATTCATGAATTGTAAGTATTAATGTTTGTAGTGTAACTAAATTCATGTAGTTACAATACAAGAGATATGAAATACATGCACATATATTCCTTTCAAGAGTATTGTAGACATGAAATGCATGGAACATTATCCCAAGAACTATAAAATATCTGGAAGTATGTTTCAACGGAAATTTACTCAAGATCAATGAAATCCATGGTATTATGCTCCAACAACAATGAAATAAATACAATTTTACTCCTAGATCAATGAAATACATCCGATTTTGCTCTAAATGTAATAAAAAAATATAAACATTCCAAAAGCGTTGAAATGGAAAGAAATACATTCCAGAAATGATCAAATCGTTTGAAATTTCTTCCAACAAAAACAATGAAATATATGGATTTTTATTCCGGAAGCGTTTAAATATAACGTGACATGTTGTAGAAGCGGTTTTAAAAACCAATGGATATTTATTTTAAGAGCGAATAAATATATTTTTTAAAAAGTTAACAACTTTCAATACATCAGATATATTTCAAATGCTACATAAACACAAACATTGATTGCTATTCGTTGCTTAAGACAGTTCTTTGTTCACAAAATCAGATTTTATGGTATTTGAGAACGATGCTAGCAAGGTTTAATGTTGATAAGTATAATTCAAACGAAAAAGTGTCAACTATTATTGTTTAAATTTTTTATGAACTTTTTGTCATTTATGAACTAGTTTATATTTTAATTGTACTTATAGATAAACGTACACAATACTTCACCTAAGATTGGTAGGAAGAACAATTTTTTATGCGCCACTCCCCCTAAACACCCATACAGATAACTACAATAAAAGTTCAAACAGTAGCGGAAGTGAATCTAATCACGGTCCGTATGAGCTTGTGCGTTTTAAAAACGATTAGTATGGATGATCATAATTCAATTATTTGTTTTCATATGATGATTATGTAATAGCTGGTGAGAATGATCAGAGGAAGAAGGATTCTGGTGAAAATTTCCTGACATGATCCCAGTTCTTTGAATCCATGTAACTAGTTTAATACAAAGTATTAGTATCGTCTGGTACCCAATTTTTGAACATTTCTTTTCCTATCCCTAATGAACGTATGAATAATGAAGAGAATGAATAGTGACCGAGAGTACAACAAACAATTCAGATGGAACAAGCAATGGAGACTAGTGAGAGGACTGACAAAAACGCTCATAAAACCCAAACAGGAGAGATAAATGTTTAAACATTTGCTATTGTTCAGAATGTAGTTATAATTTACCTGGCAATAAAAACGGCAGTGTTACAAAACTGACTATTAGAAAATTCTATTTTAAAAAACTTTACAAGACACGGATAAATTATTATGACCACAATTTAATTAACATCAAAAGACTTGAGAACCGGTTTTACATTGAGATTCGTGAGAATTTTTTTGCATATTATGTATGAACATCACAAATGTTAAGAAATCTAAAGTTTTTTAAATTCTGTACACGTAAATTTTTACCAGCACTCATGAAATAATAAAAGGTAGTGAATATTATAAAACCGTTACTTGGAATGAAAAGGAATGAAAAGTTTCAAGGGAAAATGTTGCCAGATGTGTACTTCTGTTCAGCATCAGAGATGGTTTTCATAACTTCCTCTGTTAGTAGCTCATCCGAATCATCAGGGAAGTCGCCAGTTACGTCATTGTCATTGAGAAATTCCTCTGGGAATGGGTCACTCCCATCACTTGGAAACTCACCGGTTACATCTGTGTCCTTGCGATTACCATCCCCTGCCTGAGCCCCTAAAATCATTATTATAAATTGTATTAGATTATGGTAATCGTTATGCAAATAGGCATACAACTTTGATGATTTTGGTGCTACCTTTAGTATCTTGTTGCTCTAGATCCTTTCCATTTCTTCCTTCTTGGACTGCTTCCTCGACGGCCATTTGAATTCGAGATGCATTTTGCAACGCTGCTCGTGAGAAGAGAATAACACTACCTTTTGCTGTTTTGAAATGAGAATCGATTTCTGGCTCTGCTTTATCGGGTTCACTGGCTTCTTTCGGGGTTATCTTTGCTCGTTTTGGGGTGGACGGACCTTCCATTTTTATAGATGATTTGTGGTTTGCAGAAAGCAATGTTAACCTAAGTGAAGATAAGTCAAATTACTGCTCGAAATCGGGTGCGTTTAAGAAGAAAGGTTGTAAAAATAAACAGCAACTTGTTGATTAGGATAATAAAATCGATATATATATATTAGCTACATTTGGTCTTAATGGTTTAAAAATAGAGCGCAAATGAAACTTTATGTCTTGAAAGAATTCAATCTTGCGTCCCATTAAAATATAAACCAGCAGTTTTTAACCATAGCTTATAAATCATCACATATTTTAGACCGTAAATTTTCAAGTCTGCTATTCCCCATACTGAAGGAAAAATCAAAGTTGGACTGTGTTGAAATGGCTAGCTTTACGCAGTAGTTTTTAAAAATCAAAGCATGTTCGTCCCATCATCATGGTACATGCAGCGGTTAGGTTATTTTGTGAACCCAAAATTGTAATTGGTAATATGTTATCCATTCTGATGGTTAAATATGGTTTCATTTATTTTCAATATTGTTTTTTCCTTCTTGTACATTTATGAAATACAGTCTATTCTCAGAATTTAACTTTATCCTCAATCGCAGCTTAAAATGAATTGGGAAGAAACTCATTATGTTGTGACAAAATGCTAAATATGATATCACAGCAAAACATTGACAGTAAAGGAGTTATTTAATCGCCTACTACCACTGTTAGACTTTAATTTTTGTTCATTTAGTACTGACAAATCAACTAGTACACTACACTCATCTAAAGTTACATTTGATTCAATTTTGCATACCTAAATGTAAAATCTGCATTAATATTTCAACAAATCCTTTCCCTATTTCTTTCTTATTTGAAAAGGTAAATCCTAAAACACGACTCAACTTGCCAAACAGGCAGCTAATAAAACAATTTACACTGATGAGAGAAAACACTTGTAAAACAACTTTTTTTTATAATAATGTTTTTTGGTAACTCTGGAAATATGTATAATCATAGTTTTTAAATAATGTAGTAATAATAATTTTCCATTTAATAGTATCATTGTTTTTTTCGATCCCAAATTCTAATGATGTTTGTAGAGGTAAAATTTTAATAACTAAGCATTAAAAGTAGACATAAATAGTATTAGAAAGCAGGAAGAAGTAAATAGAAAACTGATGCATCCTAATAATTATTTGGTTCAGTCAAGAAGCGTAAAGATTTTTAAACAATCTGGATTAAAGTTCCTTATGCATGTTTATTTATAAGCATCACTATTTAAGAGATAAACCCAGGAGCCAAACATGCCCTAAAATTTCTTTATGGTCTTGAAATTCAATGATCTATTAATTCGAGATCGCTAAAATGCAATAAAATATGTTCCCACACATATGAAAAGCAAAAAACATGTTTCAACACCGGTATAATGCAGTGAAAAATGTTCCGACATCGGTGAAATGTGGTGAAATATAATGTAGCATTGGTGAAATGCTGCAAAATATACTTTAGCACCGGTGAAATGCAGTGAAATATAATGTAGCACCGGTGAAATGCATTGAAACATACTCTAGTACCGGTGAAATGCAGTGAAACATAATCTAGTACCGGTGAAATGTGGTGAAATATAATGTAGCATTGGTGAAATGCTGCAAAATATACTTTAGCACCGGTAAAATGCAGTGAAATATAATGTAGCATCGGTGAAATGCAGTGAAACATACACTAGTACCGGTGAAATGTTGTGAAACATACTCTAGTACCGGTGAAATGTGGTGAAATATAATGTTGCATTGGTGAAATGCTGCAAAATATACTTTAGCACCGGTGAAATGCAGTGAAACATTCTCTAGTACCGGCGAAATGTGGTGAAACATACACTAGTACCGGTGAAATGTTGTAAAAAATACTCTAGTACCTGTGAAATGTGGTGAAATATATTATAGCATTGTCACAACATAATGAGTTTCTTCCCAATTCATTTTAAGCTGCGATTGAGGATAAAGTTAAATTCTGAGAATAGACTGTATTTCATAAATGTACAAGAAGGAAAAAACAATATTGAAAA
>JAHZNG010003508.1:0-12220 GCA_027744375.1 Orchesellides sinensis
GGCCGTTGTTGTCCTTTCTACGTAAATTGGTGGATAAGCGTTGACGAAGCTTATCAATGTCACACTCTCCTCTGACTTGCATGAAAAATGTTATTGTGAAAATGTTGGCGTAGGTGTTCGTTGCTGTTGGAGCATCCATGCTGCCCATAATCTCGTATTTTCCTTTATAAACTATTTTGAAAACAACAGAGAGAAGAGTCCGATATACAATTATTAGAAATATGGGGACGGAGAACACGAAGAGTGAAACATATACGAGGAAAAAGCTACGTATTGCTTGCAAAATCATAGAAAGTTTTTTGAATTCGTTTAGTATAGTTGAGTGAGACATTGTTCCAAAAGTTTCAAATTAAAGATAATATTAAATTGTATTTTTTCACAGACTTGTAGCTTGGATAGCCTTAGTTTTAAAAGCTTAACTGATTCATGAGAAATGTAAGATGTGGGATTTTGTTTAAGGTATTTAGGAGCACGATTGTTTGACATGTGTTTTACTTCTAGCATAAAAGTACTTCATTTTCAACCTCAAACTAGGGTTAGAGAAGTGTCCTTGAAATAATTAACGCTATCTCGTTTTTGTCAGCGCTGCCCTAAAATATATTTGTATTATAAAATGCAGAGTTTTTCTTCGTCAAGTAGGACTTGTTGCTTATAACATGCTTGTACATATGCTTAAAGTACACATAAAATATTGTACTAGTGAACCATCTAACAGAATAATAAAAATTACTGATAAAGTGGTATAATAGACACTGGTATTCTATGAATGGGCTTAAAACATTTGTATAGGATTTCCAACTGATGGTATCAATGAGAACATCAGGACTTTATATTTGGTTGATGGTTTATTAATATTAACAAAAATTTACATACTTAATTTTTCAATCATGAATCCAAATTACCAAAAAACCTGCATATTCAGACTCAATATCCAAATCCTAAGTGTGATTGATAACCCGTGTTTGATAAATGGATTTTATTTGTTTACTCATTCAAACCCCAAGGTCTTTCCTGCTGTCGACTTGCTTTTCTTTATTGATGATTATGTACAAATTAAATCAATATGCTATTAACAAGGAATTTATGCTAACGCCCAAATGAATACCTCACCTAGACCAAAATCTTGAAAAATACATTGTAATTGTAATTTTTTTACTTTATTCTACGTCACAAATGAATAGAATTTAACATTACTAACGTTAACAGTATCTTTGTAACAAACTTCAACAAGATAACATACAACACTGTAATCACTAACCTCAAGAGTCAAAATATTTGATTTCGTTTTCAAACTCATTAATAAACTCATCCATCTCAGTCCGGGATCCTACCACCCTTGACTTCTCGACCATGAATGAAGCAGTGAACTTGCCATTGTAGCAGCCTACCCCAGCACAATAACCTATAAATAGTAAAAACGCCAAATTCATGTAAATTTAACGTCTGTGATGCCAAATATCTGCAAAGACACCTAAAATTCCTAAATCTCTACGCTTGTGATTACTTACGCATTCCATTGATGATAGGAGGAACCCCAAAGACATTTTCAATATCCTTTCCATGTATCTTGGCAATGCTAGCCCCTCCAGGAACATTAGACATCAAATACGTGCCATGTAGACAACTCATCCGAGACTTGATCACAGAAGGAGGAAATAGTCCAATTATCTTTAACATCATTAACCAAGACAATAAGGCGTACTGCCTCGCATTCAATGTCTTCACTGTCCTCTCCATTGCTGCGACTCGCACCGCTGGGTCCTTAAATCCCATAGGAATTGGCTCATACACTAACATAGCAATATTACGAGGGTACTCGTCTGGATACGGCAATGTTGCATAAATAATTCCGCCAATCACTTCATTGGGAACCTTAAGGCCTTTCCTCTTCGCCATATTTTGAAGGGCGGATGTGAATGCGGAATGGAGAAGAGATTGTGTAGAACAATTGTACTTTCTCCGAATGCGTCTCATCATTTCCAGTGGAATCTCCATTTTCGTTCGCCCAATCATTTTTTGGCCGGTAAGAGGTCCCTCGTAAAACACATGGTCAGTACTGTTGCTCAGCATCCTCAACGAGTAATAGGGTCCCATGAAGAAAAATTGAATGTAGGTCAGTATCTTTTCGTAAAATGAAATTGTAGTGATTGGAGGGTTCACAGGATCAAATATAAATTTTGGTGGGGGCTGATCAAAAATGCAATTTCGCAATACTTGAACAAAAGAAACTCCGTCCACATAAACATGTAGGATCTTCACAGCAATTAAACTACCTACTTCCCCATCTTCATTGTTGTTTCCACTCAGCTTCACTTTGGGCGTCACCAACACCTCCCATCTTGGTTTCTCTTCGTCCCAAACGTTATTAACAGATTTTGCAACAGCATCAAACACTTCATTTTCTGTGTAAATCCTGTTTTCATCCCCAGCCCCTGGACATAACCTTACATGATAGTTGAAATCAATGGAGGTGCTTTGATCTTCCCAACATGTAAATCCAAACTTTTGCACAGCCGCCTTCAAAAGTAATCCAATAAGGTCTCCTCTCCTTTTCATCCTTTCTGAGAAGATTGCTTGCTAAACGTTTCCTTAGTTTTTCAATGTCACACAATCCATTTACTTGGATGAAAAACGTGATAGTGTACAAATTGGCGTATTTGTCCAGTGTAAAGGGGGCGTCAGAACTGCCCATTACCTCGTACCGTCCTCCGTAAAATGTTTTGAATATTATGGAAAGCACTGTACGATACACAACCATAATGAATACGGGGAAGGAGAACACGATAAGGGAAATGTACACAAGAAAGAAGCAATAAATTGCACGCAAAAGTGTGCAGAATGTTTGAAACATTTGGAATATTGGAAGGTGAGCCATGGTTCTTAATTGATTACTTACGATTGCAATCAGAGCCTACACGAATTTTTTATCCAGACTTGCTGGTTTGACTTACCAGAGTGAAATAAGATGCTTAGGTATTTTTTTATCATGTAGTGTAGTCTCATACGGGGTGTTTCAATATCGATGCTTAATTTAATTTATCAAGACAGAGGTAAAGCACGGTCATGGTCTCATGCAAATAATCATTAAATCTATAGTATTTTATTAAGGTATCTTACAACTTTCTAAACTAAGCTGATTTTTTACAAGATACATACATATGTAAATGCATTTCATCTTTTTTATTCATGTATCAATATTGGTCTGAAATTTATCATAATGAAAAGAAGATTTTTTGAATCTGGGCACTGGAGAGAAAATATTGAGGCTTGCTATGGATATGTTGATTCATTCATAATGCAATATTACAAATGCTTGGAAACGAACTGCCATATAAAAGAGTTTTAATCCTCATCGAAAATGAAATGCTATAGTTTTGTTAAAAATTTAAACTGGAGTATTTTTCGAATGAAAAGCAGGTTTGCTTTGTAATAAAAACAAGATACATACACCCATACACCCTTAGCACAAACAAAGGATGGATACTTATCACTTTCAAAAAGGTGTTGTTGCACCTTATCTTTCACTACTGGTATAATTTATGATAAGAACAACTAACTTTTAATTTATCAATAATAATAGATTATGTATTCAACTGTTTGTTCTTTGTTAACTGTCAATTTTAGGCGTTGAAAGAGATATTCACTAATCTAATCTTCTCAGATCCAAGTCCAAACGATTTAAGGAATGTGATGAGCACCTGCAAGAAGTGGAAACGCATTATGGATGCAGCGATGTGGTCAAAAGATTCAATGATTTTTGCTCACCATGTAAGTTTCATGAGCCAAGAAAACTTATTGTGTATTTAAATTAGCGGAAAAGTTTATTGTACAAAGCATTATTTAATTCAATTTTTTCTTGATAGGTGTTTCCACATGTCGCTAAATACCTACCCCCAGAAAGTTTATTACAATGTCGCCTGGTGTGTAAGCAGCTATCAAAGACCATTGATACCCTGCTCGAGTGCGCTCTTCAAAGGTCCAATCCACTTAGCTTTGCATATCACTGGTACTACACACTTTACGCAAATCAAAGAATTTTAAAGCGTCTGGAATCTGCATATTTGTTTGGCAAGCCAAGTCCCTCCAGTGAAACCAAGGAGAGTTGGTTATCCCACATTGAGATATTTGATGGAGAGATGAAGACCCACTTTGGAAACCCCTTCATAGGCAGATCAATATGTTTCCGGGTTACGGATGTAAGTGGTTTCAGCCCTGCAGTGAAAATGCTCTCCAAGTTTGGACATGATTTGAAAACTCTGACATACGTTCTACCATATTCGGAAGATGTCTGTTATCACCCTAACCACATGCCTTTGGCCATCCAAGCCTTTCAAAACCTGGAATTAATGCTGGTACAGTGTACCAACTTGAAGACGTTAAATATTGACTGGAAGGTGAAGTCGCTTTGGCTGGGTCGAGGTGGAGCAGGAGATGTGAGTCGTGACACTGTTCCAGACGTTCCACTAACCCTCACATTCCCAGTCATGAACAATTTAAGTAATTTGAACTACAGCTACGACCAAGGCTATTCTATTTTCTTTGGCATGAGGCTGCTTAACACTTATGGACACCAGTTGACCACCTTCATATGCTCTGGACAATTTTTCGACTCGGATGAATTGCCACCAATCATACTGGACGCCATCATGCCCGCTGTGAAGAATTTAAGGATTAATGAGGTGACTTCAAGCAATCTTATCAAGTTGTCCAGGGTGAACTTTAGTCTTGAGCAGCTCCAACTGCAAAAGTCTGGCCAAGGAATGCTCGATGGGCATCAGCTAGTTAAAACGTTGACTCACTTTGCGAAAACGCTTGCTAAGCTGGAAATGAATTTTAAATTTGCTTCCTACATCCCCCATTCCTGTGGCGTGAAACGAGACGGCCAGACGCTGAAGCAAGTCAGTACGCATGTGTCCAACATTGACAACAAAATATTCTTGGAACTGGCAGAGTACAATTGTAGCAGCATTACGTTGTTGGATTTTCACTCGTCTGAAAAGCTTCAAACTCCTCCGCGAAGAAGCTTGTTCATGGTATCCGAGCTTTTTGGGAAGTTGCCCAAACTTGAAAAAATTCGATTCTTTTTCAGGATGGAAAATGAGGACTCAAAAAGAAGTTTAATTTTCCATCGATAAAGAAAAGTAAATATTGAATGATGAGGATGAGGGTCAAACAGTTAACACTAATGTGATTTAGTGCAAATCATAAAAAATGATTTTTAAATATTCATATAAAAATAAAATGACAATATTTGTATTACCTTTGATAAACTATGAACAATATACATACTTGTAATTCTTCAGAATGTATCAGGATGATTTGAATTTGGTGAATATAAAAATTTATTGAGCATATTTTTATAAAAATAACATTGTTATCAGCCTTAAAGCTTAAATTTTATATACACTGTTTGTCGGAATTTATTCAACCCCGTTCAAGATGACTATGAAATATTTTCCGTCGACAAGGAATGTCACTATTTCCGCACAAGTTTAATGTACTGGACCTGACAAACACTAATCTTGACCTCACGCTACTGGTCCAAATAAAATTATATCGACAGCCGTGCTTCTTATAATTTTAACTATATTTATTTTATAATAATAGCAGTTAAAACTGCTGGGCTATGCCCTCAATAATTACAACAAAACTTCACAAAAAATGTAGAGCCAATGCTCCTCAGGTCATCACTCAAGCTTTGCTGGTGACACACTGCCAGCTTTACAGAAAAATCATACAAGTAAAAAGCCCACAAACGGGCGTGCAAGTAACATTCAAATTTTGTACAATAAAACCAGACAAAGAAAAAATCCTACGCTATCTCGAATTACCCTAGCCAGACTTGGTTTCATTAATTCCCGTCGACATTCTGGCCCCCGATTTTGGGCTTCCATAGCCCGGAATCCTTAATACGGAGTCCTAGAGGGCAAAGCTTATGGACTGGACGCTGGTAGGTGAATGTCCTTTTCGTCGCGAAGTTCCTGGTGGTGACGTCCGCTACTCGTACTTGTCCATTTTCAGCAGGGTAGACTTTGGAGATGATTCCTCGTGTCCAACAGTTACGTGGGGCTTGGTTGTCCACCATGATGACCAAGTCGCCGACTTGCATTGGTTCGGAGTCCTGATGCCACTTTTCCCTTTCAAGTAAACTTGGGAGGTACTCCTTCGTCCATCGCTCCCAGAATTGCTTGGCAAGGCATTGCGAGTACCTCCATTTAGTCCTTAGGTGCTCATCTCTTCCTTCAATTTCAGCAGGGAAAGGTGGTCCAACGTCGGAGAAGCCCCGAAGAAAGTGATTCGGCGTCAGACTCTCCTCGTCATCAGGATCGCTGGACACATGAGTGAGCGGACGAGAGTTAACAATGTTCTCAGCCGCTTTCAAGGCAGTCAGCAACGTTGAATCCCTTGGATACTTGTCCCGCAGGACGTTATGGAGAACTTTCTTCACGCTTTGAATAAGGCGTTCCCATGCTCCTCCCATGTGTGGGGCCCCCGGCGGGTTAAAATGCCACTCCGTGGAATGGAATTTGCCGGATGAGGCTATTTTCTCCAGCTGCATTTCCTGGAAAGCCAGCTTAAGCTCCTTAGATGCAAGCGCCCCATCTTTTCTCATGTCGGCGGCCCACTGTCGCTTCTATTGGACCAAAAAAGTCTACTCCCGTAAAAGTAAATGGAGGCTGGTTACTGGCGAGGCGATAATGTGGAAGTGAGCCCATCTCCGGAATTACTGGCTTGACTTTCTTGACCTTGCATTCCCAGCAGGCAGAAAACGCTCTCTTCACTGCCTGCCTCCCGTCTGTTATCCAAAAACGCTGCTTAAGATTGTTGAAGACGGTTTCCTGCCCCTGATGGGCATTCCGAACGTGCTCATCATGAATGATGAGTGCTGAAAGCTGGTGTCTGGATGGAAGGATAACTGGGCGCTTCATGGTTGGGCTGATTCCATTTGCTGCGTCAATTCTTCCACGTACACATATTAAGCCATCAACTAGGGTTGGAGAAAGTTTCCAAATCTTACTTCGTTTCGTAACAGTTTTCCCATCAGCTAACAGCTTCAGTTCCTCGGGATATTCTTGAGACTGAACTACCATCAACAGCTGCTTTTCAGCTTCCGCAATCTGAACAGGAGTGAGATGAGAGATCATGACTTTCACCCTCCCACTTTCACTCCAACTCCATGGTGTACTTTCAGCTGTTCCTTTTTTACTCCTGATTTTCTCTAGCCAATGTTTGGCTGCTGCTTTCACTGCTGCTGTTGCTCTGCATAAGCGAAGGAAGGAGGAAAATCTGCTGACTCTGCTCAGCTCAGTTGCAACAGAAAATCCCACAGCCACCTTGCGTAGTTCTTCATCTTCTTGGTCTTCTAACTTCTTTACACGCTCCGTTGGCCACTCAGTCGGATCTCCATGCAAGAATTCTGGCCCCCGTAACCAACGTGACTCTGGGCTAAAGTCCACCTCTGAACTGAAGCGTGTGGCATCATCAGCTACATTTAACTTGGTGGGCACCCAGTGCCATTCGGAAACGTCGCTCATCTCCTGAACCTCTCCAATACGGTTGGCTACAAATTCTTTGTAGCGGCTGGACTCGGACTGGATCCATGAAAGAACGGTACGAGAGTCAGACCAAAAGTGACGAGCAGTTACTGCAATCTCCACTTCTTCCAGAATGTATGAAGCAACACGAGCGCCCATCACAGCAGCCTGGAGTTCCATTTTTGGAATGGTGAGCTTCTTAAGTGGGCTGACTCTGGCTTTGGACTGGACGAATGCTACATCCACTTTATCTTCCTTTCTTATCACAAAGTAGCATACTGCAGCAAACGCCTCCTCGCTGGCATCCACAAATGTGTGGAGTTCGATTGTGTCGGCTTCCGTTAAGTACTCGCTGTAGCATCTTGGTATTCGTACTTCCTGGATTTTAGGAATTTCAACGACCCACTTGTTCCATCTCTCCGACACGGCATCGCTCAGCTCATCATCCCATCCTATCCCGCTTCTCCAGGTTGACTGCAGCACCATTATTCCTTTCACCTTAAACTGACCAATAAACCCAAGCGGGTCATATAGAGACATGACCAAGCTGCTGGCTTCTCTCTTCGTTGGCGTCCTTCCCTGCAGGATTTCCGGAGCTACCTTATGGAAATTGAGCTGGAATGTAAACTGATCAGTAAGCGGATCCCACCTTAAACCCAGAACACGTTCAGTGCTTTCTTCAGCTGTACTTTCACTTAACGCTCTAGTTCCTTCTGCTCTGAGGTCTTTGGGAATGGAGTTTATTACAGCTTTGCTGTTGCTCATCCACTTTTTCATTACGAAGCCTCCAGCAGCATTGATGTCCGTTATTTCACTACGTAATTTAATGGCTTCGGATTCACTATTTGCTCCAGTAATGCAGTCATCCGTATAAATGTCCCGCTGTATTGCTTTCACTGCTGCAGGCATTGTATCCTGGAACTGCTGAGCATTTCGGTTTTTGATGTAGATTGCAGACGACGGGGAGCATTTTGATCCGAAGATGAGCACCGTCACTACATACACGTCTGGAGCTCTGCTGGTGTCACAATCACGCCATAGGAAACGCTGGCTGTTGTGGTTGTCTACAGTCATTAACACGCGGTGGAACATATCCTCGATATCCCCAATGATGACAACACGGTGGATCCTCCAGTTCCATAGAATTGACGTGAGTGGGCGGAGCAGATCAGGTCCTTTAAGCAGCATATTGTTTAGGCAGACTCCATTACTTTGTGCGGCCGCATCAAAAACAAGCCTTAACTTGCCTGGCTTATTCACGTTGGTAACGCCAAAGTGAGGAATATACCACGTGCGTTCTGTCTCCTTGCTGGCTTCCTCTGGAGTAAGTTTTCGTATGTAGCCCTTCGCCATGTATTCTTCAAATTTTTTATTATACATAGCAGCGTACTCGGGTCCTTTCTTGGCTTTTTCTGTTGAGATGAGTCGCTTCATAGCTGCTGCCTTGCTCTCCGGTAGGCTGATGTCATCGCTCTTCCAAAGTAGACCCGTTTCCCATCTGTTGCCAACTTTTCTTGAGGTGGTATCCATTATCTCAATCGCGCGCTTGTCCTGAAGAGATTGGTTAGCTGGTCGCGTCACTTTAACTCCAAAGCTTTCGGTTGAGAAAAAGTCTTTAATGAGCTTATGGAGGTGGTCCTCATAATTCACAACGCCGGTGATCTGGAATCCTGCTGCTTTCCCCCCTGGTTTGCCACAATTTCCAGAGACCACCCATCCCAGCTTGCACCGGGTCGCTATCGGTGTGTCACCACTCATCTCCAAAACCTCTTTTGGCACCATTAATTTGGCGTGATCATTTCCAATGATTACACGAGGTACAGCATCAACTAATGATGTTCCAGTCATTTTTTGGAGATGGGGCCAGCGCTTCTTCATACACTCTACGTCTATGGAGTAGGGCGGAAGTCCAATACGTTCAATTGTTACGCAATTTCTTAAATCGTTGAACGTGGCTCCCTTGTAGTTTCCACTGACCTCCAGGTTCACCTCTTGTGCTGTTGGGTCGTTGGAGTCCTTTCCTCCAAATCCAATACAGGAGAAATCCACAGTTGTTCCTTCAACGCCCAATTTTAATGCTAGCTCTTTCTCTACAAATGTTCGGGAAGCACCGGTGTCTAGAAGGGCGTACGTCTTCTGTATCCCAGCAGGTCCTTTGAGGCGTATGGGAACAATGGCTAGTGGACCGTCTGTCCCTTTAATAAGAGTTACTCCCGCACTTGTACTTGGGGTGGCTGCTTGCTGAGTGGGGCTATCCTTTTCCTTTGGTTGTTGAGAAGCTTCTATTTTCTTCTCCGACTTCACATAATGAAGTGATTGATGGTGGCGTTGCTGACATCCGTCGAATCCACATTTCTGGCTTATTTTGCAGTTTTTAGTGTGGTGACCCTTTTCCAGGCAAACAAAACAAAGTCCTTGCTTTCTTACTACGCTCCAACGATCCATCACTTTCAGCTTTTTGTAAGAATAGCACACCGACACACAATGTCCTCGCTTCCCACAATGGGCGCACGTGTTTATGTCACCGTCTTCTGCTGCTGCTGCATGAACCACCGCTGGCCCCCGTCTGGAACGCTTGTCCTTTTTGGTGTCTGGTGCTTCAATTACTTTTATTGCACTCATCTCACATGCCAGATTCTTCTGGATTTTAATCCAGTCTGCATAGAACTTGAGGTTCTTTTTCCTTGAGGGGTCGGCGGTATACCAAACAATCCATTCCTTGCGAAGCTGGGCTGGTAGCTTATCACATAGCTTTGTCAGTAGGTGCACGTTGTTCAAATAATCCTCCATCTTACACCCCACTGCGGCTGTGACCAAGCTTTGTACTGCCCTGCAATACTCCAGTATGGTGTCAGGCTTATTGATGTCTGGGTTCTTGACACCCTCTGCTGTTGAAATCAAATTTTCTATAATTCTTTCCGGGCGCCCAAACTCCATCTCCAAGCTTTCCATAATTTCACCAACGTTGTCTGGTGAACAAAACAGATGCTTTACTGCGTCTAATGCTGCTCCCTTCAGGGCCTTTTGAAGCCTGTAGAGGTTATCCGTGTTGTCAAATTTATGATTCCTGCTTGAGCGGTCATACTGAGCCTTAAAAGCTATCCACTCTTCAGGTCTTCCGCAGAATGAAGGGAGGTCCTTGTCCACCGTTGTCTTCACGATGACTTGTTGCTGTTGTTGGTGGGATCCTAGTGCTTGCCCGAACGCTGTGACAAGCTGAGTCACCAAGTCTGGATTACTGACAGGCTGGGGAGAAGGATGATGAACATGGCTGAAGTGATTATTTCCACCTCCACTACTTATCACACTCTCCTTATCCTCCAAGTCATCTAAACAGAAACTCTGAGTCTCGTTGTGGAGGTTTTTTCCTCTGCTGGGTGTGGCGGCACGCTGGTGATGATGACTGGAGTTATTATAGGTGCCACCATATAAGTCACTTGTAAATCTGGCACCATAATTAGAGCTAACACCGTTTCCTTTTATTTTTGAATCCGTGTTGAAAGAGTGGGGGTTGTGCTGCGTGTTGAACAAGCCTCCACCACCCCTGAAAGTACTCCCTAAACTTGCGTTGACTTGTGCTTGTGTTTTAACTTGCTGCTGAAGATCCCCTCCACCAAACAAGTCAAACTGGTCTTGACTGGCGTTGGTGTCCTCCTGGTGTGGAATGTGAGGCTGTTGTGCTGTTTCCTGACGGCCCCATGGTAGCTTCTCAGCAGTGGTGGTTTGTTGAGTTGAGTTTGGTTGGGGAGAGTGGTTAAAGTTGTTCTCACTCCCATCGTTGGCGAAATTTTCTTCAACCCATTCTGAGGTCCTGTTATCGCCCGCTGCTTCTTCTTCCTCCCACTCCTCTTCTGAAAGCTCCAACTCAGCTACATTTAGCTGACACTCCTCCTCAATCAGCTTGTAGTCCCCTTCCGCATCTTTCTTCATTGACTCCAGCTCATCTTCAAGGCTGGCCAAGTCACTCTCTAAGTCGATGACTTTTGTTTGGAGCATTGTGATGTTGGAGCTAGCTTCCATGGAGGGTTCACCTGATACAGCTTGCTTCTCAAACATTTCCAGTTTTCTTAAACTGGCTCGCAACTCCTCCTTCTTCTTAGAAATCTCCATAGCCTTTTTGGTGAGCTCCTTCTGAATAGCAGCAACTTTCTTTCTTGCTTCAAACTGGAGACGCTGCTTTCGTACTGTCGACGACACTGATGTCTTCGATTTTCCAGATGTAGATTTGGCTGTGGCTGGAGGAGTACGCTGGGTAGGTGTCGCTGTAACCCGCTTCATTTTGACACCTCTGACATGCACCATTGTTGTCTGGACATCCATGGGGTTGCCTAACTCCTGATAATTTAGCCTCGTTGGGTGGTTCCTTTGGCGTCCTCCTTCACGGGCCCCAGGCGGTGTGGCGTCTTGTTGAGGCTGAGACTGCGACATCTTCACTTTGCTGCTTTCAGCGGTCAATATTCTGCTATACAAAGCAGTCACTTTTTGCTACAATTAGCAAAATCACTTCACAAATTAACCCGGAGGATTATATCCGTAGGGCTGGATCCTGGGTTCGACTGACCACGTTGTCGGAATTTATTCAACCCCGTTCAAGATGACTATGAAATATTTTCCGTCGACAAGGAATGTCACTATTTCCGCACAAGTTTAATGTACTGGACCTGACAAACACTAATCTTGACCTC
>JAHZNG010003509.1:0-25588 GCA_027744375.1 Orchesellides sinensis
AATCTGCTCACGATTAGCAAGGGCAGTGATCTGTTTTGAATACTTGAAATCCTTTCCAGCTCCTCGACGAGTAGACGCCGTGTAATATCCAGCAAGGAAGTCCTTCAATTTCACTGAAAATACAAATATTTCATCAAATAACATACAGACAGACCCAGAGACCGCTTTCATTTGTCTACATGACTCTATTGCCACATCAAGACAATCCAACATTCCACGCCACAGTAAACATACCCAAATCCGCCTCGTAGTCAGCCATTGTTCCAACGGGATTAATAACTTTCAATTCAAATGGTCAGCTGATCAGTAGCTGGAATCAAATAACACATAAAATGAAATACCAAATTTCCACAAACAAAAAAACTAAAGATTAAAAGTATTAAATAAATTTTACATACTTACGTTTATCCAATAATTAGCCGTTTCGTAACGTTCAACCTTTAATGTACCATGAAGTACCATGAAGTACCATGAAGTACCCTTTAAAAAACGTTTATATAAAAATTACACGTAAAATTAAATTTCGTTTTAGGTAAAAGCGTTTGACAAAAGAAAGAGTGATGCTATGCCTGTTGCACAGTGGGAAATGAAGTGCATGAAAAAACAACACAAAGCCCTTCTGTCATCCGTTCCGTTGTTCCAGTTTCTTGTTGGCAAAGCTATACAACCCTTTCAGAGTAAAAGCCCTCGTCGCGTAGCCATTGGTGGAGAGGCGAGGGTGATGAAATTACAGCCGGGTATCTCAAAGCATCCATAGGAAATATTTGTTTGCATTTACACACATGCTTTGTATTTGGTTTGACTGTTCTGATCTCCCACATGCTTGTTAAAACTGTCCATGTGTTATCATTATCATGTCGTTATTGTCGTTTAACTTTTAACTGGATGTAAGTTACCTGTGTTTAGTTGGTGAACAGCTGATTTTTAATTGCAAGTTTAAATTTTTCAAGTGAAAGTTAACGTAACCCGGTTTAATTTATATAGAATAGTGTCTTTTGTATGGACTTTGTGAATTTGCTGGACTGCCTCTTACCCTTAAAATTAGATTCTTCAGGAAAGGTGAGAACATTTATGGAATGATAGATCATTGATTGATAATTATTGATTGGTTTGGTACAGTGATTATTCTAACTTTAAATGCTTGTTGTATGTATTATTTTAGGCGATGGAGAAACTATCTAGAATGGGTTTGGACTAAACGGACTAAACCTTTTGACGCAGGGGCTTTATTAATTAGTGTCACAAAGGATTTTACAAAGTGGCAGATTTACTTTTGAAGCAACTGTAGCATCATTAATGAGGATGAGATGATCTGAAGTTTCGTATACCCGACTACATCAAATTTATTTAGTCATCAGTTGTCAGTGGGATTGACAGACAGGAGGAAAACGACGGACTATCAAATCATGGTTAAGGAACAGTACAGGGAAAATCGTAACTGCTACAGAGTGTAAGTTGTGTTATCATGCTAGTTATTTTTTTAATAGAATGAACTAACCGGAAGTACTAATTAAAACATGACTAATTTTTTTTGCAGAGCGTCCGTGCGCTTCTCTGTTGGCAGTGCTGAAGATACGGCGAAGCAAGGGCACCTGAGGGTTGTTGCGAAGCATTTATACCAGCAAGATGGCATGCGAACTCCTGTGGCTCATGGAGTTTTAGATAGGAGGATGGGAACCTGTGGAAAGGATTCGAAGTGTGCAACATGTAAGAACATCTTTTTGTAATTTAGTTGACGTGCTTGATGTTTAACAAGAGGTGATTTAATTTTTTTGTATGGTTTATTAGGTGGGAAAGGGTTACAGGATTGTGTTGGTCATTTTGGATATCTGGACCTGGAACTTCCAGTCTTTCATTGTGGATACTTTGGGATGACCCTTAACATTTTGCAGTGCATCTGCAAGGTATTAGAAGATAAATTTGGTAAATACTTGCGTTATGTTTTTGTCTTGTGTAAAGATTAAAATTTACATGACATTTATTTAGGAATGTGGATCTCTACTACTGAAGCCGCAAGATAAAGAATTTTGGAGGGTGAAGAGCTCTAACCCTAACCTAACTTATTTGGCTAAGAAGGCTATGCGGAAGAAAATCATAACGAGCGCAAAGAAAATGCATATTTGTGTTTATTGTGGTGCACCGAATGGTGTAGTAAAGAAGTGTGGAATGCTAAAAATTGCGCATGATAAGTACCGCTACGCAAAAAATAGCGAAGAAGTAAAAAATTTGGCACGTAAGTTGACTTGTTTTTTTAAGTGAGACACGATTTAAATTGTTTTAGTTTTGCTATGTGTATGATTACGGATTACACTAGTTTATTTGGTTGTTTTTTATTACAGAGGACTTCGAGAAAGCTACTTTAGGAAAATTTGCACAACTGGATCCAACAATCGATGTGCTTACGCCTTCAATGGTCAAAAGCTTGTTTGAGAGAATAAGTATGTCAGACGCTGCTTTACTTCTAATGGGTTCGGATTCAGGCTCCGGGGCTCCAGCAGACTTGATACTTAGTAGAATTCCTGTGCCTCCAATATGTATTCGCCCGTCCGTTGTATCAGAATTGAAAGCTGGAACGTATGTTAATAAGAGCTTGAATAAAATCAAAATAATGTAGCTATGATGTGAAACCTGTAATATCTGTTATTCTCTTCTTTTACAGGACTGAGGATGATATAACAATGAAACTGAGCGAAATTTGTTTCCTAAATGAAGTTTTGACGAAACATAGGGAATCAGGAGCTAAAGTAGAAATGATAGCAGAAGACTGGGATTTCATACAAATGCAGTCCGCCCTTGTAATTAATTCAGAAATGTCTGGGATGCCGGCACAGCACATGGGGAAAAAGAAAACTGGCAGAGGCTTTGTTCAGAGACTGAAAGGAAAGCAGGTACGAACACCTAAATTATAACTAATAGTATATTAAGTGTGCGTAACGAAGAAATGAAAATTTTTCTAGTGTGGTACTTTTGTTTGTTGTAGGGTCGCTTTCGAGGTAACTTGTCTGGAAAACGTGTAGATTTTTCGGGTCGGTCTGTGATTTCGCCAGATCCAAACCTGCGTATTCAACAGGTTAAAAAAGAACGTTTTTTACTTTACTCTTTAAGTCTTTTTTGTTAATCGTGATTAAAAAGAATGCTTGCTTTTTTTTACGTTAATGGCTGTAAGATATTCTAAATTCTAGTTATCTAGTTTATTATGTTTATCGATTAAAACTTTACAGTTGAAATACATCTATTGTTTCGTAGTCTAATCCAATAAAAATTTATTTACAGAATGAAGCCAACTTAGTCACACCGAGAAATGGAGAGCTAATTATTGCTGCAACTCAAGATTTTTTAACTGGTGCTTATTTACTGACAAATAAAAATGTGTTCTTTTCAAAACTAGAAGCATCTAGAATAATTGCGTGGGCTGCTGCGTCAGTAAATGAATATGTCGAGTTGCCTCCTCCTGCTATATTAAAACCTATGCAACTCTGGAGTGGGAAGCAACTTATTTCTGTAATATTTAGACCTAATCGGAATTCTAAAATTAAACTTAATATGAGAGCAAAAGGAAAAAACCATTCTGGTACACAAGAAGAAATGGACGTTAATGATACATGTAACCTTCTATATTACCTTTTCATTAACATATGTTCATACTTTTCTAAAGCCTTGAAATTGTAATTATTGTTAAACATTTAACGTTTTGATATACTTATTGCAGTTGTGGTGGTTCACAATTCAGAGCTTATGGCTGGAGCGTTAGATAAAGCAACATTGGGTTCTGGAGCGAAAGCAAATGTGTTTTATGTGCTTTTAAAGGATTGGGGAAAGGTAATCAAGTGTTTATAGTCGAAATAAAACTTAATTTTGTCTCTTTGTAAACCTTAAATCTTTGATTGTTTTAGGATGCCGCGTGTCTAGCTATGTATAGACTTGCAAGAATCACCTCCAACTATCTTATGAACCGCGGATTCTCAATAGGGATTGGAGATGTAACTCCCGGAACTAGACTTATCGAAGAAAAGAAAAAGCTTGTCATGTCAGGCTACAATAAATGCTTCGAGATGTTATCAAAACCTTCTGAAACTTTAGAATCTTCCGAAGGAGCTGTATTAAAAGCATTATCAGATATTCGTGATTCTGCGGGGAAACTCTGCGTCCGGGAGCTTCACAAGACTAACACGCCGCTAATAATGGCACAATCAGGGTCAAAAGGATCCAATATCAATATCTCTCAGATGATTGCTTGCGTAGGCCAGCAAGCCTTAAATGGAAAGCGTGTGTCTGAAGGCTTTTATTTACGTTCACTTCCTCATTTTCGCCGCACAGGTAAGCCATGTTTATAAAAATAGCTAGAATGTTTAAAAGAAGGCGTTATAAGTTAGTCAAAGTTTGAACAGGGAAAGCTTTGTTTTGAATTCAGGCGTGAACATACATATATTTGATATTTACAGATCGTGGCCCCGAAGCTAAGGGATTTGTGGCTAACAGTTTCTTTTCTGGTCTGACTCCGACTGAATTTTTCTTCCATGCTATGGGTGGTCGTGAAGGTCTTGTAGATACTGCTGTAAAAACAGCTGAAACGGGTTACATGCAAAGAAGACTTGTGAAGGCTCTCGAAGATCTTTGCTGTCATTATGATATGTCTGTTAGGAATGCAGAAGGGCAAGTTATTCAATTATGTTATGGAATGGACGGGTTGGATCCTATGTTAATGGAAGGAAAGGATAAGCCAGTTGACTTCGATCGCGCATATTTGAATGTTCAGGCTCTGTACCCCAGCAGAAATGAGCCTTACCTATCTAACGGTGAAAAAGAAACTCACTTCAAAACAATTGGTGCCGAATTAAAGTATACATCGGACGAGCAGTTGCATTGTTTAGAGTTTGAGACAGATATGAAAAATTTTGTAATGAAAAATCTATTTCGTTCTATTCAACTAATAAATTTTCTTCGGGATTCTTGGGATAAATATTTTCGTTCAAAAATGGAACCTTCAACAGCAGTCGGTGCTTTAGCTGCCCAAAGTATTGGAGAGCCAGGGACCCAAATGACGTTGAAAACTTTTCATTTCGCTGGAGTTGCTTCTATGAATATAACCCTTGGAGTACCACGAATTAAAGAAATTATTAATGCAGCAAAAAATATTTCAACTCCAATTATAGAAGCCAAACTGGTACGAGAAGATCCAGAGCTAGGTGTTCGCGTTAAAAATCAACTTCAGAAAACCACACTGAAAGAAGTCTGTGATAGAATTGAAGAAATACTTGTACCAAACGAGTTTTTCATATTAATTCATTTGAACCGCAAGAAACTTGAGAAAAAGCAACTTACTCCTGACCAAATCGCCCAAGCATTGAGGACAGGTCTGAAGATCAAGCAGCATGATGCCATCCGTGTAATAGATAATTTGTTACTCATTTTTCCGATGGACAGTAACAAATCGAGCTCTTACTTTGTTGCACAGCACCTTATACGTGTTTTGCCCAATACAACAGTTTCGGTAAGAAGTTGCAAAATAAGTAAAAATAATATGTTTTGAAGTTGAAAATATATGTAATGTTTATTTGCTTAACACTTCCATAGGGAACTCCGGGTATAAATCGGGCAATAGTTTCATCTAATACAGATGGTACTTACAAAATCCTTGCAGAAGGGGAAAATTTTAGGGGAGTCTTGACGTCAAGAGGCGTCTGTCCAATTAAAACCTCTACGAATAACATAGTTCAGATTCAGAATGTCCTGGGGATTGAAGCTGCCAGGTAATTTTGTTATCTTAAATCTGGAGAATAAAAGACTTGCATACTTGATTATACATACACGTAGTATATATCAAACTAGTACTGTTTATTTACATTTCCAGATCGAGCATTATCAGAGAAATTCAGTATACAATGGAATCACACGGTATGAGCGTAGATAAACGCCATTTAACACTGGTCGCAGACCTAATGACTTGTAGGGGAGAAGTATTAGGTATCACCAGGCATGGCCTTGCCAAAATGAAAGAATCAGTCCTAATGCTGGCATCATTTGAAAAGACAGCAGATCACTTGTTCGAAGCCGCGTATCACGGACAAAAGGATGTGATAGCTGGTGTTTCTGAGTCTATCATTATGGGCCTTCCAGCAGCCCTAGGAACAGGTTGCATGGGAATTATGGAGAAAACTATACCATACAAAGCTGTTGTTGAAAGAACAATGATATTTGAAAGCGTTTGTCGAAGGTTGGAAAGATGAAATTCCAAGCGCAATTTATTCGTCTACTCTTGAATATGACTGAAATGATGAAATGAAATTCTGATGCTACATGAATTTTATGTTGTGGTTTTATGATACACCTGTTTTTATATCCAAAGTCTATAAATTAATTATACTTGTCGAATGAATGCAGACAAAACATTTATTCAAATAATAATGAGAAGTCAAATTTTTTCAGTAATAAACTGCCTTTATTTTTATCGCATTGTTTGCATTGTGTGCATGCTCGAATCACAGTGATTCGTTATTTTTTCGTTGAAGTTTTACTTACATAATCAGATCATAAATTATTGCCTTATGTCTACAAATCCTATGCTTTTTTAAATCTTAAAAGTACAAGACTGAACTGATACTGAAGAGAGTAAAAATAATCTGTTTTCAATAAATGGTAAAATTATAAAGTACTTATAATAATTAACAAAACAAACTAAAATCAGCTACTTATCTCACAAAAAACAATAATAATAACTGCCATTTTTATCAAAAAAAAACAAAAAGCTTTATGTAACTTTTCTGTTCGTGAATAGAAAACATATTGCTGGAGATAATGTGTCTAACATAATTTACCTATAATATGGCAACTTGAATGTAATAATATACATTTAAAAATGATTCACAACAAAATTGAAACAGATCTTTGCATTTGCAGAAAATTTGCATTTTTACTTAGATTGGTTCATTTTTATTGCATTGACCGGCCTTGGTTATAATTTTTCTCACATGACACGACAACGACAGTATTTGATTATATAGGCCATTATTACTTTAGTTTACATACGAATTTTTAAGTAGGCTTGACTTGAACAAGTTCCAACTAAACTAAAATTGTTCCAAAGTAAAATGTACTCTTAATCTAATAAAAATTTAATTTTGACATAACTCTTATAAGTCATCTTGACAAATTACTATAACGGTAATAAATAAAAAGACAAAATCCATTATTTGTAAAACTACTATAATATGGCTTAAGCTGGCACAACGAAGTATCAAACAAGTCTAAACATTATAGCTACCTTTGACATTTAACATGCAAAAAAACTGCTTTTGGCCAACTATATTTTGCAACAATACATTTCTACAGACAAAACCCAACCAATAAGATACAAGTTTTTGGTCGTCAAACATTATTTTTCTGTACTTATAATAATACATTATTACGAATATATATCAAAGTCCTAAGCAATAAAAAGTTTTCATGTACATAATTTATTGATTGGTAGTAATACCGACTTATCTCAATCTTATGATACAACTTCATCGCGACAGGACCCGGAAGTACATTAATTTTTTGAAACCTAACGGTCTCCTTAAATCTATTGATATCTTAAATACCTAGTATGACATAAATCTACCTCTTGTAGCGTCTCACTTATTAAAACCTTTTTGATGAAACATTCCATGCCGAGTGGACAACTTTTATCTTTGTCCACGTTGTTGGACTATGCATTGCATTGTTTGCTTTCTCCTACTCGCATCCCATCATTCCCAAACCGAGCATATTTCCATTCTTCATTGTCTTAATCTCAGTATGATGTGGCTTAGCACATTACTAAATGTACGTTTTTATAATACACAGTCATAAAAATTAAATCCTACTGAACCTTAAGTACACATCAATCAAAAGAGTTTTTTATCTCATTAAAAGGATGACTTGTTCTTTTTCAGTGTCCAGAGATGCAGATTTCCTAATTGTCAGAAATCGTATTAAAATGACCATGGTGGCCATGTGTAATGTCGCACACAAGAGTACATGCGTTATCAACGGGGTTTTCTTGAAAAAAGACTGGAAGGCACAAATTTATTTGTATATTCACCTGGATTGTCCACTCATAAATCTGTGTACAAATCCCGAGTGAGATATATATTAACTCTTATTTCAAACGTTGCAGCTTTCTTCACGTCATGTTTCTATAATTTCTTTTTTAATTGGTGCAATCATATGTGCACATGTGGGCCATTTCCTGGAGGCACTACCCTTGAGACCTATTGAGTGAATGTTTTTAAAAAGTAGTACGTGAATTTCAAAAAGTCATGTTATGTACATTTTTCAACTAAATACTAATTACATTTTAGATAAAACTTTTTATATCATGTTTTTTTTGTAAATCTAACCGGATTCTAAATATGATGGCGATTCTGTTTTTTTAAAATTGCTTTTCAACAAGGCTAGACAGTTCACTTTATTCGTATGAGGCAACTTTGCGCAGGAAGTGCAACAGTAAAATGGATTTTTGTCTTTCTTCATAGATACATACGTTTCATTTTTAAACGTTACATTTTAGTATGGCATCACCTGAAAATACGCTTTGTTCATGCACTTAGGAGGATGACCGTATTGCTTGTTTTAAAATTATTGCATTGTACGCTGATTTCTAAACAATTGTACGAATACTTAATAGAACTCCTTAAGTGGTATGAAATAAGGCTCTAATAATTGTAATTTGATCTCTCAATTTCTTCTGACAATGCGCTCTAATCTTGTGTGACATAAACACAACAAGTAAATGCAAGTCAACTCAATGGCGTAAATGAAAAAATTAAAAATCGTTCTGAAGCCCTAGTTTTAATAAAAATGCATAATATTGCTGATAAGATGTATACTAATTTATGCATACGTATATATGTGATTGCTTCAAGATTATCTGTGTACTGTATTATTCAGATATTCCTATAGAATTCTATATGCTACGTGATGTAACATTTAAATATACTCGATCTGGCACCACTGCTAAAGTAAATGTACGTATTTTTTATGGTTAATAATAATATATTTAGCAATAATAATTATACTGCCACTACATATCGGACAAGAGACTCAAAATAGCTGCAAAATCCATATAAGTTGTAGGCTGAGGAAAGCTACCTAATATGTATTGTTTTAAATAGTCCGTTTTTTATAATAGCAACGACGGACATTTGCATAGAGAATGATGCTCTTTGCATTTTATAGTATTACATTGCAAAAGCTAACTTGCATTTGGGTGAGAGATAATGTTATAATGATGCAATGATAAGGCTTGGATGACTAACAAAACGAGACATCAATAAAATGGCTCTAAACTGAATTTCACTTATTCAGCTGAAAACTAAGGTTAATACTTGATGAACGTGAACCGACTCTGTAGGAATTTGTAAAAATGCGAGACCTACTGCAGTAATGTGTGCTCCTTAATAGATCGTTCATTTGCATTGCGTCAAAATAAGCAAACTCTTTTCACAAAAGTAAAACTTGCATTATGAACTGCATTGGACTATTGGAGACACTTAAAAACTCAACTTCCTCCTGTACAAACTATAATGACATGCTACTGTTTTATATACAAAACTTGTTCGAGCACTGGTTCAGTAAGTAATATAAGTAAGGCACTACGATACAGTTACTAGTAATAATATTACAGCAATAGGGCATCCAACATTATTTTTTGAGATACACAGGTATTACATGATTAAAAATTATTACAGGTGCAATCAATTAAGTAAAAAGTAATAAGTACAGGTTGTTGTCAATCATAATTAATCATAATTACAATATAGCACCTTTCTCTACTTTCTCTCCAATCAAATATCGTACAGAAGTTATCAGAATTTGATTGTGAACTGGTACAACAACATTACAAAGACAGTCAAATTGCTTTTAAAAATTTAATTTAGTCATACGGGTAAAATATAAAACGGTTCTTTGCTTTCTATATTCCCCAACTTGATTTTTTATTATTTCATTTCCTGCAGACTTGAAATTCTCTACAATCCCATGAAAAAACGTAACCCAACAATACTTTGTTCTGTCGAAACTACAATCCTGTCTGATTACATTTCCTACTATGCAATACAGACTACACCAGAGAAAGGGGTGAAAGCAATTAAATTGACATAATATTCAGCAGATCAAAAAACGGGAGACTTGATACAATTGACGAGACAATGAATTTGATATCCAAAAAATTATTACTATTGTAAGTACATTAAAATTGTAATACATTAAACTTGATAGCAAGGAGGAGAGATGAATTACGTTTTAAAAATATTATTATTACACGATTATTATTATATTAATAATAAATAGCATATATATTATATTATGGCAATGCTGACTTGTAGCAATTGCTGGAGAGATTTTTTATCTGTCTGTTTATGATTGCATTATAATATTATTAATATTATTTCTATTACATATTGTTGCATTTTTAATGATTATATATTATAATATAATAAAATTTCGTTATAAGATTATTTTAATTGAATGAGAGAAAGTAGAAGATAATATTTTTTTTCAAATTTCAGCAGCATCAGATCAGAACAGTGGTAGTAGTAGAGGAGTAGTCACAAACTACAGCACAGGAGGTGAGTGGAAGTCGGTTTTTTTGTGTAGGAAGTAGTAGAGTAGTAGAATTTTTTTTGCAAGTCTCGCTCCCACGAATGAACGAACGAATTGGTTAACAACACCTTGTAATTTTTTGTGATGCGATAGAGTTTTTTTGTTTGCTTTTGTATATTTTTTTGATAGATAGGCAATTCAGTTTTGGTTAGAGTTCCAATATTGCGCTCCTCCCACCTAAAGTGTTAAAGAAAAGACAAAACCACATTTGAGGTTAGTGCTTGCATTTCTTCAAGTATTTTCTTTCCTCAAAAAATTATTACTCAATTAATGCATTGCAGTAAAAATTTTATTTTTTTGATGGAAAATTATTGGTTTTTATCATAATTATTATTAATAACTATTATATTAATAATGATTACTATAAAGGCATCTTTTTAAAAAACACGCCGGTGAACGTTGATAAAAAACCAGTGTAATAAACGCACACCTGCAGAAGACCCGAATAAGGTATATTATACAATCATTGCAACCAGTTTAAAAAGTACAGACACCTTTCCCCGAGTAGTTTTTGTATATAAAGTAGCAAACACTATATGAAATGTTCTCACCTCCAACAAAAACAAAAATAAAACCTGAAAAATAACTGTATATGATATAGATTTGTAATATATCATCTATGAAGCATTTTTCAGCATCACTGTCACTAAATAGTCAGTGCAAAGTTTTGTTCAGTTTTTAGTCAGCCACGCACACTCTAAGACAAAACACTCATTAGAAGAAAGTCATCAACATGGAGCATAATTACTACTTATTAAATGCAAATCTTGTTGAGTGATAGACATATTTTTTGTTTACTTTCACACCATAAGGCGACTCACAACATTTAAATACTGCAGAGAAAGTCAACTCCCTACCAAATAAACCGCACACTGCAGGCAAAGTGAGTCAGGGAAAGTTGTAATGTGTAGGCATAATATGTGTATGTGTGTGTTTGAGGAAGTCATAATATATATAGAAACAGTAATGCAGCGTTCCACAACACAGACCATACCCGGTATAAACTTTTTTCCAGGATTTACACAAAAAGCCAGTCGAAGAGAAAGTTGGGTTTATTAAAATTGCTTACCGAAAAATTCTTACTTTTTTACCGTCTCTCTCTCTCTCACGATGGTGCAGTATTTCTGGTGAAAGCCCCACTTACTCATTGCTGCAGTCAAAATGATGAAACTACACATATAAAATAGTGAGTACAAACACACACCAACAAACAACGACAAGAAAAAAATTAGTCAAATATTTTCACACTTTCATCAGATAAATACATTGTGGAGGTTTTTTTCCTTGAGAGAAAGCTGTTGGTCTGTGAGTTTTCCGCTGCTTCCTGTTTCCATACAGGGAAGTATTACAAAATATATTGAGGAAATTTCAGGGTTTTAAGGAGTAGTGAGTGGGGTAGGAATATACATACAAAAGGTATAAAAATGAAATATTACTTTCTACATAAGGATTATTACTATTGACTGAACAAAAAAACAAAAAAGATTGATTGATAGGGAGTAATACAAGGATAAAATTAGGTGTGTATAATTGTGTGGTATAAGGTATTGAGGGAAAGGGTTTTGTAGCATTTAGGTCAACTGTACTGTTGTATGTGAGACGGATTAGTAGAAAAATGTATATAAAACTGATGGAAATTAAACAACAATCGACAAACCAAACTTCATACTAGAAAACTCAAACGTACATAAAAATGGACGAACATTCTAGCGAAAAAACCTTTCTCCCAAACAACAACATTAACAACAGCGCAATTATAATATAAAACGCATAAACAAAAAACTACTCGGACAAAGGTGATTCTGTGATTAGTATTATTTTTTTCGCTCTACTTCTGGCATTCATTCACAATCAGTAAATTTCATGGCTGCTAGATAGCTTAGCTGAAAATTATGAGAACATGTTGATCATGATATTCATAATCATATTAATTAATATTATCAATAGTTATTTGTTTGTTTTGTAAAAACGCAAATCAAACATAGTATGTATATATGTATACTATCATCATTCTATATACACATATATATCATCCTTTTGTTATATTACTGCTTATCTTCCAGTAACATTTTATATTTTTACGATTGGTTTTTGTATTATTCTGCGGCAGCACTTACTCATCAGAAGTAGATGTTAAAAAAGAATAATAAAATTAATATTTTTATATTATTATTATTATTGGTTTAATATATTATTATCATAAAACTATGTATGATTAATTACAGTTAATAAAATACAGATACAAAGAAGCGTGAATAATATTAGACTGTAATTACTTTTAGATTCACCTGCTAGTGTCGTGGTTGTTAGTGTAGGAGGGAAGCAGAAGGATCCTGTTTAGGAAGGTAGGGATGGTCCCTCAGCCCCGTCAATCGTCGTACTCCACTCATCTTACCGACTTTTAATAATACCACAAAATAAAATCTCATCAGCATTTGTGTCGTTTACTGATCTTTTGAAAATGATGTTTCCCTAAAAACGTGCTTCGTGTGTGTCTGATTGTTAATATGAGCTTCAGTTACTTCCATCAAACAAAGTAAATACTTAGTTAAAAATGAATGATTCAAGTTGCCCCTGATCCCTGTCACGATTTTTACTAACCTCGCCCCAGTTTATACGGATTCGCCCCTTATGTGTGTGCACCATATAATTATAAACACTAAAGTAGTCAACTTTAAAGTAATATTTATGCATTGTTATCATTGTTGGATACACATTAGATGTCATATCTGCCATTTAAATATTATATAGGCAGATGATGACAGCATTTTGTTAATTTTGTAACAGTAAATGAGTAATGACTGTACGTGATGTCACCATACTGCAGCAGCATAGCATTGCATTAATTACTACAAGAAGCGTCTAAACTCTGTAATTATAATCTACATTTGCCTATTTATCATTTACCTAATTTCTAACATTTAGTATGTACATGGTCAACAACTCATGGTCATTTCAAAAACTAATAATTTTTAAAGCTTTCCCTATCTCTCTCACCCTTCCTGCCAATCACATAAATTAATGCAATATTTGTCTATCTTATTCTACCTTAAAGCAATTCAAGTGATGATATCATAGTCAATACTCTACAAACCTAAAAATAAAAGTCCTTCGGGCTCGACTCAGCACCTGAACCTCACTCTTTCTTGATTTGACGTCAATGTATTTGACAGGGTAACAAATTACCCCATTTTGATATTCTATAAACTCAAGCATACCTAACTACGTAAAAAGACGAGATTTTTGCTGTGTTCAGATGTAGCTTGACAGTAGTAGTGAGTAGCACGTTATTTTATCACAGTTCAATGTGAACTGCATTATAACGGAAAATTGACTAAAAGATGGAGATAAAATATGAAATTGTACTTATTGTATGAAATATAGCTCGTTTTAGATGGTAAAATACACAACACATCTTAGTATGATTTGTAACCCTATCTGTGTAGTCCTATATGAACTTGCCTGCGCTGTTTGATCTCCAGCGAATAAATTATCCTAGTACATAGCTGACACTTACTTCGTCCATCGTCGGCTTACTTACAATCATAAATTAATATTACAGTCTACAGAAATGCATTTGTGTTGTTGGATAATTTAAAATCTCGTTGTATAAAAAATCCTGTAAAAAACGCTCCCATTAAATTATGCATAGTATCGTGTTTGTTCACGACAAGTAAACTAAAGTGGTTCATAAACAAAACCAGTAGCATATAATGTATTCCCGAGTCATCTTGAGAATTTAATTATTGCCTATTAATAGTATCGGCTACTATACTATTGCTCAAACAGTACATAATGTTCCCTATCCCCACCCTCACCTATAAAGTAAAAAGTGTTGATTTTCAGTCGAAAATGCTTACTGCAATAAAAAATGATCACCAATATTTGCTTCTGACTGGTATATAATGCATACAAAATTAGATGATAATAAAAGAAGACCCAAGCTTTCCTCTCTAATAATCTACCCAGTCAGAGAAACTTTCGGAAAGCAGGATCATTCAAGACATATCGTTTTACAATTAATAATAGTACCGTATCACCAAAGCCATCTTTGTGGTAGCGTCCAAATAATTGGATTAGTGCTACCATTTCAAGTAATGATTGCTAATCATAAAAACTGGCCAATATTATAATATGTCAAATGTCCAATACAAAGATATATATCCTTTTTTCAAACATCTTCAACCATAAATGGAATTTTTTATGCTTTTGCATACTGCGCAATAGCGCCTTATGAACATACTTTCCAAACTAAACGTCACACTTGAAATACTACGCGTGAAGAACGAAAACTTAGCTTAACTTTCAACTATATGAAATTTCCTTATATGAGTAATCAAGATGAATGTAAAATGACGGGTATAATATGACTAAGTAAGCGTTTAAATTATTGGAGCACTGAAGAAAACATGATGCAAATACTATATCATAGAACCAAATCAATAAAAATCAGGTAGGAGGTGCAAACGCGTATCTATCGTTTATATCTAAGCATGAATACAATGAAGCGCCCATTTGTTTATGCATCATCGCTAGATTCCTCCAGCAATAATTCACTTTGCTCGTTCTTCCTCCCAGAACTAAATGCATTTTAGTCTCTGTGTTATTTTAACCTTGACAAATATCTTAATATTCATATCTTACTATACTTCGAGCACAACCTATTGACAGCTCCATGCTTTGGTAGAGACTTTTAAGGCGTAGAAAATGTGACGAAAGTAACATGGCAAGTCATGACATTCGCGAACCCGCAATGCTAATATTGATGTTGCCAGCAAACTTCACTTCTCCAATAATTTAGCAAAGCTGATATCTTACTTATAACTACGCGATTACAATCTAAGAAATGCTTCTTAAATCAAACCGATAAAGTTGTATACGGCAAGGCTCACATTATATGAAACCACACCGTACGTGTAAAATAATAATAATCATAACTAAAAGTAGCAAATTAGATGGAACAATAACTGAGAGAAAGAAAATTGTATGAATCGATTTGAGATTTTTTCTTAAATAATTAAAAGATTATATATAAAGAAAGTCTATCTGGCAAATAACCCACCATGTTCAGGGGGATACTCGGCTAAAGATAAGTAGGATAGCGTAGTCGGTGGCTGTGTATGGCGAAGCGGCATACAGGAGACTGTCGGTGGCACCGGGTGCTAATAGAGGTGGAGGTGCACCCGCCGCGGCTGCTGCAGCTGCCGCTGCAGAACTTAACCCGTTGCTCAATCGATGCGGTGAAATAATCAGAGGAGCACCTACAAATCCATCAAAATCAAGGGAATAAGAGTGCTGGTCCTGAGGTCCCATATACGGCTGACCTAAAGACTGTGTGTCCATCAAGATATATTTGTGCATTGTTTTGTGTTTTAGAAAACCATAAAAACCTAAAGGTGTCGCAGCTCTGAGGGCGGATAATGGCACTTGTGGTGAGATTAGTTGGGATGCTGCAGCATTCACTGCTGCCTGGTTATTCCTCGACTCCTTGGAATCACGGTACGTCCCATTAATTATTGCTAGCTCCATTAGTTGTCGCTTCTTCAGCTCATCTTCACCTTCAGCCTGCATGTCAATCCATAAAAAGAAAGAAAGCAAATAAGAATACAACACAAATTATTGAACAGGTCATCATCATTTAAGTGCACTAGTTCTGTTTTGCTCTTTTGTTCGAACCAAACAAACACCACTTTGCTTTGACGAGAGATAAGAAGAGAAAATCCCTAACAGCCTGTTTCTACCTACCTTTACCACTTTTTCTTATCTGCCCACATACTTATTTGCACTTCTACTTAGACTACTTTTGCTACCATTTGCCCATGTCCGTGACACTCAAGCTAAAAGTTTGTCCTCAAATGTGTACATGATGAACATAGCTAGATGTATTTACAAATTTACGCTTCGCTGTGTAAGTAAAGTGAGGTCTCTAACTGAAAACGACTTGTCATTTACGAGATGCGACTGCAAATGTGAACAACCTGATATGGGAAACTTCAAACTTCTTCAGTTCTCTTTCCATGTTATTAGCGATTTACAAGGGAAAGGATGGGTCAAGCGCTTGCTTCGACAAGATTTGCACATTAGCCATATTACATATTTAAACGATTCATGCTACAGAAACTTAACCTGTAGTTAGAGACTAGAAAAGAGCGTAAATGTGATATCTCTTCAAGTTTCTCATTTTTGATGTATGTTCCAAGCCATATAGTCTGACTTCCAAGTGCTTTCATTTTTCTTCCTAAATACGTACCACATTATAAAATCTCGTTATGCAACTAAAGAACATTCTACCGTCAAATGAATTAAGATAAGATATGAGCAGGTGTCAGATATGATCTTAAGGAATTCTTGACAATATAAGGATTGTTTTAGTTGAATTCATGATCATTTTTGCACATTTTCTACTTACTGAGCTTTATTCATGGATAGCTTCTCAAATACGTGGCTACATATATCTGTCGGGATATTTGATATGCTGGAACGTAACGTATACAAATATATCAGAACTGTTTATGATGGACGTTTCATTCTTTTACAAGAGATATGAACAATGTTTAAAACTTCAGTTTCTTTTAAAAGTGACAGCTTATATAGCCCCTACTGTTATTTCTCAAAATCATCTTTGAAAAGGGTTCTGTAAAATTTATTTGAGATGCTCTAGAATAAACGGTTCTACGCTACGCTAATTTAATACAAGTTGCACAAAATTATATGTACATAATAGACGGTATTTACAGTGGCAGCACTATTGAATATGTTATAAAACAGACAGAAATCTATTTAAAAATGCCATCTCATCGCAACAGATCAACTGACGCCATCCTTAGTCAGCAAAGATGATCGTGTCGGCCTTAAAAGTAATACATACATATGGACGCTACAACTGCCAATCTTACTGCTGGCAACATTCGATTTTAGCAAAACAAAATATCAACATGGCAGATAATCTCCTTCAAACAAGTTAAAGTATAAAAAAATGCACTGCCGTACCGGAACTAAAAGTTTCTTCACTTCATCCACTGCCCGTTGAAGCTTCATCTTTCCCCGATTCTCAGTATCTTCCACTGTGATCAGCACATGGAGCTCATCATTTAGATGTTCCCAATTTGGTTTGCCCCGATTCTGCTCTTCCTGAAAAAAGTTAAACCAAAACATATCTCGTCATAAATCACCCATCCAATGAAAAAAAAACCAGGCTTATTATGTTTCGCTAAAAACTAACAGTTTACAGATGAGCTGAAAATGCGCAGTAGGCAGAAGAAAACAGCAAATTTTTAAAAATACATGACATCAATGCACATACATACTATGAATATCGAAATCATATTCTTGACGATGATAAGTATATAGCGAAGCGATTTGCAACAGAAGTTGAAGATGATACTTACGTATATGTACCCTACTATGTGTATACCAAATACTTTGAACATAATATTAGTTTTAACACTGTCTATCATTAATCCTACATCCAACATCTTTTACTAGCTACTTTTTTGCAAATGTAAAAGTACTCGACTCAATTCACACATGTAGAAATTATGTAGTATTTTCCAAAGCTTTTCGAAATGTATGCCACAAATTAGTAAATCTGAAAATGGCTAGCATACGTACAACAGGATATGACAGAAAAATGAGCCAGATTCACAAATAGCCTAATGTAACACGACTAAGAGAAGCATTAATTCTAAGTTTACGACCTGCAAAATTCACATAATGTCCTGGTAAAGTTTATATGTGTCGTTTTTAGTTAGTGAAACGTTAATGGCTTGCATTCCATCCGCAGTCAGATAGGGTTTTTTCCAATACGGTTGACATTCTACTTAAAAACTTAATTAGGTCTGGCAAATGCAAAAGGCTTGGTTGACAGACCCACAAAAACGCTACACAGTCGAGTCGATGACACGAAAAGTGAGATTCAAAGTACGGTTCAATCGGCGACAACACACAAGGTGAAGTACAATACTGTCATTACAGTTGTTATTTTTTCTGGTCTAATAGTTCATTCCCTCACCGAACCTATAATTGTATTTCAATATATTTGAAATATATATGGGAAATTAGAAACGTGTATCAGGCAGGGGAGTAATGAATAATGAACAAATCGTGGTTTTTGTCTTGCAGCACAGCCAAAAGAATCAAAAAAGTCAAAATGTCTCGAGGGTATGCATGCAGCGTAAAGTGACAAGAGACACGTCTTGCTTTTCCAAACATCAAGCAGGCTGTTCCTGACATTTTTTAACAAAGATCGTTGGCTGAAGGCTGAAAGTTCATGATCAATGGTATAAGGAATGGAATTTAGTACAGTTAACAGGGTACAAACTGTTACTTGATTTATAGAATAAACACTGATACATTTCTGATTTTACACCTCGCGCGCAAATGGTGACATTGTATGGGCGTACTTAATTATGATTATTATTTACTCATTAATCAATCGTTTTTAAAATTAAATCCTTTAACAAACATTATACAAGTGCTTCGCTTTGCGTTCCTCATACGTAAAAATAGTAAGAAAAGAGAAAAGTATAGAAACCTTTATTTAAACAAATCGCAAACTATACATAGGTACATATATACTACGCATACATACAAGTTTTGGGTAGAGGATTTAGCACTTGTATTAATATTAAAGTGCAATATGTAAATGTACATGTTGCATTTATAACACCCTATATCCGGTATCGCATATCGCATGGTAATACCCAAATCCTCATCATGTAGAATGTTATTTGGTAACAAAAAATTCATGGAAGATTTTTCTTCGCATTTTAAACTAGCTTATTTTCCGTTTTGAAAACGACCTCTCTTAAAAAAGTCACACGCGTGTGTGTGCTCAGTGAAAAACACAAGCAATGACTATATTGGGCAAAGCTACTAAAAATAAACTGGCCTGTCTTTCCTATCTATCTCTTTCTTATACATTTGTAAATTTAGTCTAGCAGTTTTTGGCCGCTGACGCAATCTACTACTTATGTCTATGCGGTTTACTTTGCTTTCACGTACAGTATATTCCCTTATGTCTCTTCATTTCCCGTGAACTGACTCAACGAAAGATATACAATCTAGTATCCGAGTTTAAAAAACATGTATGGCTTCTGTAATTCTTTCTCCTGTTTTTTCAAAAACTTCCAGACGTAACAAATAGCTAAATGCATGAATTCTAGCAGTAGTAGGAGTATTAGTCTGCTCAATATTCATTGCTTAAATAAACTCAAGTATACCTATGTAGCTATATGAGATTATGGTATTTATATGCATACATATAGTGGCTATTCGAAACAGAGGACGCATCTTGAAATCATGATACTCATCATTATATTATCATCCTTTCTTTCACAGCAGTGTTTTACATACGCAGTGCTTTCCCTATGTTTAAAACCTTGCTGCATTATATATAATTATACACATTGTATTTGTGTTATTATTATGCAACATGAACGAAAAACGGTAAAGATCATCTGTACTCTCCACTTCTTTTTCGTGTAGCACGAGAATTCATTACTTTAAAATAGTCTAGGTAGAAAAGCTGTTTGAAGTTGTAGAAGGATGTCATGTATTTTTCACATGTTTCTCCTTCTCTCTCGTTGAGATGGATGGATTACAGAAGCAGACCAAGACCAACCAAACGACCGACATGCTCCCGTATTTTTCTTTCCTACACCCACACTCTCCGCCGACCGTGTGTGGAGTGGAGAGCCGAATTCACCAACATGATTAACTTACAAAATGTCTGCATATGAAGCACTTATGTTTGTATTCAACTGTATTACATATAAAACTAATATAGCTATATTGAAAAAATCATAGAAAACCCTCTTTATACACACGCCTTAAACGGAAACGTGGATATGATGTATAATACATAAGTCGTTATGTTTTGTTTCTGTTGTTGAAAGTCAATTGAGAAATGGCATTTCTGCTTACATAACTGCCAAACTACGGAGAGAAGAAAACACAAGAAAAAAATCGTCCATCTACAAAATTAAATCAACCCATATGTTCCTGTGTCTATATGCATCCGTTTCTTCTCTGATTTTTATTTATTCATTCCAACACACCATCAGTGTACTGGTTGGAGACTAAATGACTGACTTTGCATGTAATGGGTCACATTTATTTGAAGTAAAAGTAATATAATGTATGTAAGCTCAGTGCTAGTGCTGCAAGTAGTTGTTGGCCTTCTTAAACAAAAACACAGATACTAGATATTATTACTATTCACATGATTTTTTTTTCTTCGTTATATGGCTCCAACTTCTATAAGAGAATTTCTTCAAACATGCATCATCTATATGCACAGCCATATATATAAAATAGCTATAAAAATGAAACAGAGAGTAAAAGGGAAGAGGAAACAGTTGCCTCCTGTCTCCAACTTCCGTGAAACGTTTCCAAAAATCAAACAAGATTTGTGGATGCAGCAAGTGCACATTTTTTCTATGTAACCATTAAAATCACAGTGTGAATTCAAGAACACTAATAATAATATTATGGATGATGATAAAATGTGGTAAAATAAAATCAGTTTTCTTAAATCCTCAATTTAATGTTAGTTTGCTGAAAACACTTTTCCTTACGTGTTGGATAAAAATATATAAACCGGATTTGTTTGATGTTAAATCATCAGGCTTTGTCAGAATGTAGCCACCTTTTACCACTTAAATATATGAGTTTACTCCGTGGAAAATTTATCCTGATTGAAGGTACAACGAAAAGTACATGTTTGAGAAACTGACAGAGTTGTGGTAGTAAGCTAATGAATGAAGACATGAAGAGAAAGGAGTTTAAGAATCCATATGTTTTTTCCAGATACGGTATTTCACCTTTTCCTTTTAAGTTAGAAAAAGGAAGATTACTAAGAGCATTAGAACATATTATAGATAAGCGTGTTATAACATTGTTGATGATGATTCCTCCATAGTGGAGTAAACATCGATAGAACTTACATTTAAACAGATAGATTATAGCCTATATTGAACATTTACAAAAGAATTAAGACCATGTACGAGAGTATAAAAATTCTTATGCAGGAAAAGTTGCTGCATCAATTCATCTCATTAGAAACGTCAACGGAAAAAGTTTAGTCATAAAACGCGTTTTTGGGACAACTCCCCCATAGTAAATCTTTCTACCACTTTACCATATAACTTATAGATATTTGTCATATCAATCTTTTACGCAAACAAGCTTAAAAGTTTCAATTGCAAGGAATTGAAATATCTGAGACTTCAAGAGATGAAGAAAAAACAAGCAACCCAAATATTTGATTGGATCAAAAAAGGTAAAGTGAAAAGTACAAGTGGAAACATAAAACAAAAACGTCTTATAATATGTATATTTCATTTGAAAAACTTCGATTTTCATTTACATATACCGTTGAGCTTTCAAGACTCAATCGCGACAGGCAGAGTATTTGAAATAATACTTGATAATTTGTTTGATACGAAAAAGACAGTTTTTGCTACATAACCAATGCATGGTGGGTGACCAAGTGTATCTATAAATATAACGTCTTATGCGCATACGTAAGAGCTTGGGTTTTCCAGGAAGTACTTCCTAATACAATTTTAAAACCTTTCAACCAAGGATATTAAGTTTACTTTCAACTTTCCTTTCAAAAATATATGCATCCTCAACTTGTTGTGTGTAGTTAATAGCCGTTATTTACTGTATTTAGACAGATTCAAAGCTTACGTTTTGTACCCGAGGTTGTCATCTGCTTTTTACATACACTACTGTTTTTAGTGTGCACACGACTTAGTCATGATGATAATGCGCTTTGGTGGGTAAAAATAGAGATGGATGGAAATTGACTTGGCATGAACTCGTCTCTTTCCAAACACTCTTCTGCATTTCGTTTTTCTCCTACTTACTTTGTAATATACAGTAGCTAAAATATGCTTTTCAACCAGTATATAAAACTATGTTACACATGTAAAAACCATCATATCACGTTTGCCATAAAAAGTATCACTGATATTTCACACTAATTCAAACATTTTTGACAGTAGTTTGGCATATTACAGAAGCGAAGATTGAGGAAAAAATGGGAGAGGAAATAAGAGTAAAAAGTGGTGATTATGATGAGAAATCCAAGCTTTGCTGGCAAAGACCAAAAGAAATTGCAAGAAAAAAAGCGAGTATTTTTGGAAAAAGAAAAAAATTATCTTAAAAAATGGGGAATGCTATAATATAGTATAAAACACTCCTATGACATGTATAGCATAAATATAACGTACCTTCTTTTTATCTCGCATTGAGCCTTTCCCTCTGACCATAATTTTGCACCCAGTCTCTTGCTCCAACTGCTTTGCAGTCATCCCTCTTGGCCCAAGTATTCGTCCAACGAAATTAAACTGAAAAGTATGAATAATATTTTTACTTTGACATTATAAACTGCTTTATGCTTTTAATTTTTTAAACATTAAATTGTTAAAAATTAAAACTCATTTAAAGCTGTCATCTTACATCTGGATGCTCCTTTACTGGAACATAGACTTTCTCGGATAATGTGACTACTGGACCTAAGGGTTCGGGAAGTTCAAGGGGCTCCTGTTTGGTGCCAGAAAGATGGAAGAGGTTACCTCGTACACGAGCAATCTCTGCAAATTCAGAAAAACAAAGCAAATAATTTATAAGAAGATTAAAAACTTTTATTTTTATCATTACATTCCTTTGGCATATTTTCCTCTATTTATTCTAATGATTCCCGTTTGTTTTTAGTATCAAGACTTTTTGAAAGCATGTGCTAAAACATTGGTTAGACATACATATTAGTTGCTTTTCTCCCGTCTTTGATAAACATCCAGTGTGTTCACGCAGCCATTGCTAATACAATCATAAACACATGGAATGTAAGAGGTATTGCATTCTCTACTTTTCAAAACACTTTTTCTACCGTTATTAACAAACCCAACAAAGAAGTATTGGAAGCCTCATTAAAATTCGCTTTTGACACCCTTCATCATTTTACATCGCATAGCATCATTTGGCATTTTCAAATCTATGTACATTATAACTACTCTGCAAAGTAGTGTGTATGTATGCAAATCAACATGTAAAGTTAAATGGGAGTTGAATACCATTGTCATCCATGACTGCACTAATGAATCCCTTGTAAAGAATATCCGTAAAGAATAAAAAAGAAGAAAACACTAGGCATAAGGCAAAATATACCATTCAGTGCAAATAAAAGTTGAAGGAGTCACTTTTCAGCTCTCATTTAAACAGTCATATCAGCAATGCAACGCATACAAAACGTCATGATATGAGACATATCACTTTAAGACTTAACGAAACCAGAATGATTAACATGGACATGAGATGCCACCAGGGCAAAGCAATCAACATCAATCATTAAATGAACCTACGTTAGGTTATATTACAACAATGTACCTATGTTCGTAATACGTCAAATGGCACCGTTGCTGAGTAAATGGGTAAAGTTTGTGGAAAGTAAAAGATTTCCTTCGAGCAGAACAACCAGTCGGTAGTCTTGCAACGTCTTCGATTAACTAGGCTTTTGTAATGTTCAATATGGCCTGAAAGAACAAAAGCAACTGAATTTTCGCCTTTACTTCAGACTCTTTCATTCTCTAGCTCCAATTAAAATAGATGGTTGTTATAATAATACACCATCTTTCTACACCGCATTTTAACTACCAGAGAGCTGTGGAGCAACACAATCAAAATCTAACGTCTATCACATCTCATTCCAACCAACTTGAAACAAAAAAACCAACGTCATTTATTGACTTGAATAAAAGCTCGGAGCAATGAAAAAATTCTAACAAGAAGGAACTGTTCGAAATCTAGGGCAAACCCACAATTCTTGTGTTATCAAGAAATTATTATGCAAACCGAGTGCAAGCAGTGGCAAAGTAATAATTAATGAATGACAAAAGGGATGGAAAATTTTATTTTTTGCATTAGTTTATGGCTCCTGTGATTTCTTTCACATACGCTTGCACATAGTCGTAAATCTACTTGTAATATTTTGCAAGATGTACTTTATATGAAATTAACTTTTGAAACTCTTTTGACACTCACCTTATCAATGCGTTAAGTTATGTACATTATGCTACGTTAGAAAAAATCGACACCATAAATTTCACAAATGAATTATTCTTTGTATTTCCATTATATTAAATAAAGATGCTACTCCGTTAGAATAAAATTCATTTATTTAAAAGCCATCTTTTCGATGAGATCCTCACCATGCATGCCAGGTACTAATTTTCTTGCAATTAATTTGTTAGCTACAATTAGTACTTTCGTGTGGAGATATCGAAATTTTAATGTGACGTTTTATAGCATAGAAAACTTTACGTAAGTCTCCCCAAGGGACCTAGATAGTTTTTGTGGATGAACATAAGCGAGTACCTAGAATTCACTGCATTATGCATAAACACAGGTCTGCATAGTTGCATACATTATAAAGCGACTCACTCGTTGATCTAACAAATTGCTAAACTTTAGTCAGCCTTATTTACATAAGTCTCAACAAGTAGCTCCATAAAATTTACGTGCGCCATGTTAAGCTGACAGAAGCGGGAGGTAATAAATGTAGTTGTACGGTGGTTGTGGTGGTGCAAGATTCCTTTTTATTTATGATGATATAGAGAAGTGGATGGAAGCCTTAATAGTGGTAAAGACACACACATTCAGGCACAGAAGCAATGTTGTTGTTGGTTAATAAGCTGGTAAATTGACAACCCTATACAGCTACTGCTACTGGCTTCACTAACTTCATTTATTGGGGGCGCCCATAAGCAAAGAAGTAAATCCCACAAGTATTATACGTTGGCCCTAGTATTTTTGTGTTTAAAAATATCTTCAAAACCTCGTTTAACTAAGTAAACGTCATAAAAAATGAATATGTATACCCGTTAGTCACCACCACCAGCTAAAACAGATTTCCGGGCATTTATACATGGCAATGTAAATTCCAACGTGGCAACATAAT
>JAHZNG010003510.1:0-20270 GCA_027744375.1 Orchesellides sinensis
TATAGAATTTGAGGCACATAACTATATTAAAGTTTTACTCGCATTGAGTCGTTGAATCCACGGGCATTTTTTTGTTTACGAACTAGTTATATATATATAGTTATCACTTTACTACCCACCCAGCTACATATTTGCTGGTTTCACTCACATAGATAACAGAAAATGCAAACTAATGACAATTTATATGGATTACGTACATTAATGTTATTGCAAACAAAGTTCATTTTTGACTCCAACGATCCTCTTCTTACCTGATGAGAACAAGACAAGCTGCATATATAGTTTAAGTTAATTCCGTAATCCGTTATACAAAAATAGGACAAGTTTTTTACCAGACCAATTTCCTGTTAAAATGTAAAAGAGAAATTTCGTCGGGGAAAGTAGAAAATTAAAAGAGTAACGTATCATATCATGCAAAACGGCTCCTTGAAGGAAACTTCAGCTTTTCAATTACAAATTTTCATTCCATATTTTTAAAACTGATATTTCAGAATAATGCATACCGGCATGTTTTCACTGTGTATCCATACATAATTTAAGTTGATTGTTCATATGATGTAGAGTAGTATATAGTATTGTATACTTGACATATGAGAACTCATTAAAAATTAATATTACACTTTTGTCCAAGCATTTTTTCATAAAACAGTTTTGAGCATTCAGGAAAATAAAAGAAGGCGACGGGAAGACGTACGGCCGTCACTCATGAATACAAATTTACATTAATATTAAACCTTACACGATGATGAATTATATTTTAAGCATGTGTATGAACTACAAACTTCACAATCATAAATTAATTCTCCATCTAGATCCATAAAAAAGTTGAAAAACTGCGTGGTAAAAATATTTTTATGACGGTAATAATATATTGTGTACACCTTTAGGCAAGCCCACAACCCGCTCCTTCTATGTCAGAGAAAGTGGTGAGCCGACGATTGCAAAAGCTTCGTGAGCGAGAGAATATCTTACCTTTCTCCGCATTTCTCATAGATAAACATGGACGGCAACATAACTACCTTCGGATTTCAGTTTCAGAGAGATGTAATTTGAGATGTGAGAGCCTTGTTTTTTATTCTTGTTATTTACATATGTTAACCCTTTCACTTCTGCAACTTTTCTATTTGTGTTACATGTGAACGGAAGAAAAGTTGTTTTCGGTAGCCTTGAGCTATTTGAAAAATATAATTTTATCATTTTATTTCCCTCTTTTATACATGCCTTGTTATAGTTTTATAGAAAATGTCATCGAATATGAGAAAAAGTAAATTTTAGGGCTCCCACAGGGGCTTTCTACTAAATTGGATAAAGTATTTTTGACAAAACAACTGAAAAGCAATTTGAAAGAGCAAAAGTAAAAGCATGTTTGTTTTGGACAATGACAGCCATCCGAACACATTTTAGAAATTTCATAATGCCACAAGACACATGCTCTGGCTTTGGCGATGAACATTGTTATTGTAATGATATACAACATTAAACGTTTAACCCTGTTTAACCCCTTCCTTGTCGACTGTTAGGTACGTATTGCATGCCCGAAGAAGGCGTCCCTCTCACTCCATCCGCTAAACTCTTGAGTGCAGCAGAGATTGTTCGAGTAGCAAAAATATTTGTGAGCCAAGGCGTTGACAAAGTTCGGATCACCGGAGGAGAGCCCCTGCTTCGAAAAGATCTACCAAGGATTATCGGTAAAAAGCCTGCTTGTTCCATGCTTTCTCTTTCTATTCAATTCACGTTGTAATTCTACTCTAAACAAAACAAGTCAAATTGAGAAAACGTAGAACAAAGACTCTCTCAAATGTGTGAGTTATCCCATGAGGAATTCGCAGTCTATTGGCTTCATTATAGTTTTTTACCCTCTCATCTTTTGTCAAATATCTACAGAACAACTCTCGGAAATGAATCTAAAATCGATTGGGATCACAACAAATGGTATCCTGTTGGCTCGCCTGATGCCAGAGCTGATTGCAAGCGGAGTCACAGCAATTAATATAAGTTTAGATACGCTAAAGCCAGAAAAATTTGAAAAGATCTCAAGACGTCCTCCAAGTGCCTGGTTTAAAGTATGGAAAGCAATTGAGATGGCAGATCTCATGGGATATTATCCTCTAAAGTTGAACTGTGTTGTTCAGGGTGGAATTAATGAGGACGAGATCTGTGACTTTGTTGAGTTGACTAAAGAGCGACAGTTGGATGTGAGGTTTATTGAATACATGCCTTTCTCTGGGAACAAATGGGATGTGGCTAAGATGGTTTCGTACAAGGATATGGTCACCATTATTCAAGAAAAGTATCCTGATTTTATGAAACTTGAAGATCCATTTAACCATACAGCAAAGGTGAATAATTTTTCAAAACTTTTCTTTAAACAATATGCATGACACACTTTATTCATCTTTCTAATCATCCTATTTGTAGGCATTCAGAATTCCGGGTCATTTAGGTCAAGTTGGTTTTATTACTTCCATGTCCGACCACTTCTGTGGCGGATGTAATCGCTTGAGGATAACAGCAGATGGGAACTTGAAAGTTTGTCTGTTTGGAAACGCTGAAGTTTCTTTAAGGTAATATAATATAGTATACGCGTTAGATATGCAACCTACATTTTAGTTCAAACTTTCTTTCCTCCAAATTTTATAAGTTCCACATGCTGGGAATCCTCCTGTTTAGTTGTATGATCACGAATTCGCAGAGGAAACATGTTTTTTGTACGTCTCCGTTTCTTGTTTTGTGTTCTCTTGATATTTGATATTAGTTTTGCAAGTTTTATTTTTGTTTTTACTTTTGCAAAAACTTCTTTTTATTATTTATCTTTTTATGAATCTGAAAAAATGCATGAATACATTCTCATACATTCCCATGTGTAATATTTATAGTTTTCTGGCTCCCGTTTCCACTTTCAATTTCTGTATATTTTTTATTTCTTACTAGGGATGCGATACGAAGCGGAGCTACCGACGAAAAGTTACTTTCTCTCATAGGGGAAGCTGTACAACGTAAACATCCTAAACATGCAGGTAAGAGAAAGTAGAACATGGGTTGGAGGCGAAGAAAACTAGAGAAGACAACCAATTCTACATAATACAATTTATCCATTTCTAAAAGCCTGCTTCCTCTTGTTAAGAGACTTTTGTTATGTCCAACTTGCTTGCATCCACATGCATAAAGATGCAGTAAAATATTAGGAGGAACTATAAGGAACAAAGCTTAATCATTCATTTATAAAAGCGCCTGCTGTGCGTGTGCTATACATACGCTAATTCTCTTGTGAATTTGTTGCAGGGATGATGAACCTAGCAAAGATGGAGAATCGACCCATGATTTTAATCGGTGGGTGAGACTCTCTCTCTCAAAATGTATGTTCTTACCTCTTTCCTTACATTGTCATGTAATGCACAAGATACTCGCTTTCTCTCTGATATTATTATTGTGATCGTGAATTAATAATGAGCATCAAGCTTAAAAAGGTTTTCATAAGATCTGTACATTAAAGGAGAGAAAAGACCCTTGTTCATCTTTTAATGGTATGCTTTCTCTGTATTTTCTGTAGATACAGACCTAATCCCTTTTCCAGGCTTGCCACATGGCTGCACACGCATCAAGAATCTGTCATTCCGAATTACTAAAGACTTGTACAACGACTATGCTTGGACTACTGCAACATGACTCCTTTGATCATCCTAATTCTCCCTTGTTATCATCATCAGCCCCATTAAAATCATCGTTATGGCTCTCATCATCATTCTTCGGAGTAAAAACAAAGAGGCGCACTTCCGTGTCACACCAATTTCGCCACTTTTCTACGACAAAGCATCATCGCAATAATAATAACAATAATCCAGATACAATGTCTCACATAGAAGCATCATCTTCATCTAGCTCATCATCCTCATCTACTGGACTCAGCCACGTTGACTCCACTGGGAAAGCCCGGATGGTGGATGTAAGCCATAAGAAGGAAACTACCCGAGAAGCAATAGCAGAGGCAAGGGTTAATTTAAGCCAAGAGACGTTCCAGGCAGTTGCTAACAACAAAATGAAGAAAGGAGATGTTCTCACTGTGGCACAAATTGCAGGCATAATGGGAGCAAAGAACACATCTAATTTAATCCCATTGTGCCATCCATTACCTTTGCACAAAGTTGATGTTAATCTAGAGCTTAAGCATGATGAGCAACATTACGTCCTAATCCAGGCTGTTGCAAAAACAACTGGGAAGACTGGGGTGGAAATGGAGGCTTTAACGGGAGCTACTATTGCAGCTCTAACTATTTACGATATGTGTAAGGCCATGGGACATGCCATAACAATTACTGATATCAGACTAGTTAAAAAGACCGGTGGGAAATCTGACTATACATATTGTTTAAACTAACATATGTACATAAAATTATGTGAAACGCATATATACATTTAATAATATCGAGTATCTCGCTTGTCAAAACTGTTATTTTATATTTTACGAAAAAAATATATTAAACATTTGCTAAAAACCCTTTATACAGAGTAAAATTAAAATTCATTATTTGATTTACTAAAATCGTTGTACCATTCCTACAGTACTTGTTCCAGGAACTGGCATATGACCTGTAGGTGTGCCTTGTCTAGGGACGGCAGCTGCAGTGTTAGGGACGTTCTGCTTGGACCCCATTTCCTCATAAACACGTACTGCTAAAGAAGCTCTTGGACCAGTCATCCATATGCGACCTTCATAGTCCACCAATGAAGTATCCACTGTGACGTTAGTAATACCTGGATGAGATAACGATAGGAGGAATTGTGCCTGAAAGAAATCTCTATGCGGCACAATGTCCTTTACTAGTTGCTGTTGCTCTTGATGTGCCTGTAATGAGTATCAAACAAAGTATGAGTGAATTTAAAGGGGATAAAGAAAAAACAGAAACTGGGCACTAAAAAAATATACCTTCACATCCATTAAGTGCCCACGTGGGTTTGGTGGTGGAGCTGAAGTGACTGCGATACGAATTGCTTTCGGCCTTCTGAATGAAGTATGCAGATTTGATATCTTTGCCCCCTGATTGCCACTCTGCTGAAGCACTCCTTCGATTTTTAAGGCTAGGTTGCTGCCAAGTTGTACAGGAACATTGTCTCCCCTTGGCTGGGGTGAAACTGCAATCTAAGCATGCAAATAATGGAAAAGTTAATAAAGCCATCATATCAAATCCGTGTCTAAATCTGTGAGATGTTTTAATTTTGATAGCCTAAAGCAAGGTAATTAAGGCATTCTGATGTTTTAAATAAAAAAAGTACTCAATAGACTATATTAATACATTCGTATTGTCGTTGCATACCTTGGTTCTAGTATTTTGCAGAGTTTGAAAGAAAAATCGAGGGTAAGGGAGTGGAGTTTCTATCAGTATTCCTACTGCTTCTCTGAGGGTTTTAATATGCTGAAAATTACAAGAAAAGCTTGATAAATCTTACTGACAAATTTTAAATCCAAACTAGTTACAAAAACACTGGCACATGCTGACCTCTGGTAGTACTCCCTGAGCTGTTGACATGTTCGCAGTGCGAATGATTTCCGCCGCTTTTTTACAAGCAATAATAACAGACCACGAGTTTCCAGCTTCAATATAACTCATTCCTGTGCAGAATGTAAAAGGTGTTTCATCCCCACAAAAGGATGGATGATCCTTTGATACGACAACTTTTTCGATCGCTCGTGAAATCATCAAACACATCTGTTGGAGACTATAAAAGAAAACCTTGGTTTTCAGACTTTCGGAACTTTGACATAATTCGTACATGTATAGTACCCGCTAGGAAATACAAACATTATTTACTGATTTTAGCTCACTCACATCTGAATGTTGAGCAATGATGCGTTATCTGCATCGAAAGCAGTTTGATACAATCGTCCATACATTTCACTGATTAGTTGAAAATCCCTTACAGACTTGCGCATCTATAAAATAAAACATAAGACACTGTACAATTATTATTATTCAACAGCTAGATGTTTTTTATGCATAAAACATTGCAAACCTGAGTAACAATGCGGCCACATTTCAGCAGATCATCCCTAGCAGCTATTGCTATACTCTGAGCGATTGCAGCTGGCGGACTTAATTTAATAGCATTGCAGGATGTGAGAAAATTTGTAAACGCAGCCAGCATCTCTGACCTTAGACGGACGAATTCAATTTGAAACTGAAGAGACCATAGTGGACAACTAGCGGCCTTCATGAAAAATACAAAAACTTAACAAGTAAGATATCATCCTTATCCATTTACGTTGTCGAAGCCTCATAATAACAAATCTTGTCTCTCACTTTCAATGTATTGACTGCTTGAACGTATGAGCTGCCGGCAGACATTACTCTAGTGTGCATAGTTTTTGAATCGTCTTGCGAAAGCATTTGCTCAGCTCGAGCTACCAGCTGTAAAGATGACAGCCAAAAATGGAAGTTTTCTGAGGAAACAGTCTCTGGCATTGCTTTTAAAGCTGCTGATGCAATAGTTGGTTGGCCGTATCTGTAAGGACACGCGCGAAATAAGGACCGGATCTGCTATAATAATTAAACTTTGAAACTGTTTTGATTAATTACCGTAACGCATTCCTAGAAAGACGATAAGCAAACCACATACATGACATGTCCATGATGTTATAAATGACCTGGGAAACCTTCGGGGAGAGAGAAAAACTCTGATGTGCTTGCAAAATAACAGCTACTAAAACAGCCTGAAATGAAAAATCAAGTCGATACGTAAATTATATTTTTGAAAATATAAAACTGCATTGTTATTAACCCCCTTACCAAAGTACTGTTCTCTTCCTTTAAAGATGACTTATCGAATCGTCTAAGAAGAGATAAGATGTCAGGCATAACTTTTTGTATAGATTCTTGACTGAAACTCCCAATAGAACCAATAGTTTGGCAAATCAAATTTCTGCTCTTTCCTAAAAAACAAAACAACATTTAAATCGTAACTATCAACGTTAACTACCAAGCTATCAAGCTAAAAAATACATTGATGAAAATATTTTAGTCACACTACCGGACAAAGTACTTCGATTAATCTGCTTAATCATTGTACCACAAAACCAGTGACAAAGGCTTGGCTCTGCCTTGCAAAGCAAAACACCGTAAGACAGACATTTCTCTAAATCCTTTAATAACTCCTCCTTTTCACGGTCATCTGCCGACTCTAACCCACAAATTGTATTAGCTAAAGATTCAATGCCAGAAGTGGCCATATCTACTAGATTTAAACTTGATGTGGGGGCGCCTGCATTTTTCCTGAAAATCAATTGATATTATTTTCATTTCAGTCAAGCAGAGTTAAAATGCATTTCTCAATCTCAAATCTTCGTAAAATGCAACATCTACCAACCAATTTACTGCAATGAATGTCGAAATTTCAATTGCCTTCAGGGCAACTGACATATCCGATGATTCAATGCTGGATTCCAGTAGCTTCCACAAAGGTGACTCTGGCAAAGGAAAGAAAAGGAAAGATTGCGTTACATTAATGGACAATAGTACTTGAATATCAGCAATCTATTTTTTACATTTGCTTTCACCTGCTACGTAAATAAACTGCAAAATCGCAGACGAAGACGTAATACTACTAACTACATCCAATACACTAAAAACTATATCATTATGCCCATGAACTGGTTCTTCATCAACTTCCATTTTGTCCTCTGCTGGAAGCACTGAGCTAATCAGAGCTGAAATATGACCGGCTTCCCATAAATGACCTCCTTTCAGGCCAAGGTATTTCAAATCTTTTAAAATACTCAGCTTAACTTTAGCTCTGGAATCATCAAGATGAGACAGCAAAAATGATACCTGTACAAAGCAAACCAACCAATTTGCTTACATATACTTATACATATAGTACACCGGTGCCCCAGACTTATTAAAACAATTTAATGCAAATTATGTTATATTTTACCTGTTCAGTGAGATCTGTGATTGTTGCCGCAGCAAGTTGAGTCAAAGTGTGTAAAATAGTTGTCACAAATTCTTCTGATGGATAATTTACTAAAAGTTCTTGACAAACTTTGCGCACCTTAAATGAAATTTAACATCAAACCATTATCAATAAAGACCTTCTTAACATAACTATCTTATACTATTGTGACTTTTCTTATTGATTCATACTTGAGATGCAGTAGCAACGTCATGATGCATGTACTGGAATATACAAATCAATCTCAACTTTAGGTCTATTGGCGTGGACAATCTCTTAACCATGGACGATATTTTAGTGCACATTGTTGTGCCAAAAGTCCTGCAAGAACCAAATAAGACATAAAATTAACTCCAGACGCTTTTCAAATGTCATTTTTAACAACGGTTTAGAGCTTTACTTGGATCTCTTGTAAACACCATTCACACTATTAATCTCTGGTCACCAATTCGTAAACAAGTAGTTAATTACTAATTATCTATTTTAATTGAGTGTTGATTACCTTTGTCTAAGTCTGTAAGCGCTGTATTTGCATCCATTTCCGGCTCACCCAAGCCGAACCCATTTTCAGCGTTGGGACGCATATTTGCGCTGCACTTTGTAAATGTACTTTTTGACGCTCAACTAATTAACTTTTTTTAAATCTTTGCAGGAAATTTATTTTTGTTTCAACAATTCATCAGCGGCTATGTTTACGTTTACAAGATACAATAGCATTAGATATGAAGCCGAAGGATTTAGCGCATTCTGACTGGGGAAAGCAGAGAAACTGTGCGATGCATGCCTTTTGTTGTTTGCAGTTTGCATTCGCATAAGGAGAATTTAGAAAGATAATCAAAATCAAAGTTGGAGGTTTTGGTTAAATATGATAAGCCATGCAGTTGATGAAGTCGTTATAGTGCATTATACATGTACGATACTTAGCACAAGAGATTTAGGAGTTTTATGGATGATAAATGATGATATTAGTGATAGTGACTATATAGTGATATTTCCAATTGGGCTGATCTGGAAATCTAAGAATTTGATAGTATAATCTGATGAACCAAATTTAGTATTCGAAGTTGGACAAGATTTGAACACATTTGCGCATCCTCACTTTTAATTTATTTCATAGTTTAAAGCTACCTTTTGACAATATATTTTCTCTTTTACATTTCTCTCAAAAGTTTAAAATGAGATTCCTAATACAATTTTGTTGTCTACTTTGCGTTGACCTGTGGTCCTAGATTAATATGTTTGATAGTCTCACCAGAAACAATTCCTCGAATAGGGCCTTCTAAATTCAGAGCATAGATATCAGCTGCCAATTCTTCTAAACTAATTTCTCCATCTGCCTTTGCATCCTTTACTGCCTTGTCAACTTCAACGCGTACTTCGTTATCGAGAGCTTTAAGTTCTTCTGCTGTTGTGAGTCCAGCATTAATAATTTTATCTTTAAATGATGTGATGGGATCTCTACTTTGACGAACTTCTTGGATTTCTTCTCTAGTTCTGTATGAGGTTCCAGGATCGGACATTGAGTGACCAGAATATCTACAAAAGAAGAAATATAATATGATTTAAAAAAACTTTAAATACGGGATATCTACGAGATTGGTTTAGAATACTAGTAATGACTTTATAAGAAATATAATACGTTTATGATATCTAATTAAAGATAGTGCAATAGGTAACTGCCAAGTTTTGGCAATGCTTTGTTTACTAACCTGTATGTAGCCGTTTCCATCATGATCGGACCCTGGCCATCTACACACAATTGTTTAGCAAACCTCGTCGCTTCTCTCACAGCAAGAACGTCCATGCCATCCACCTAAAATTCCAATTAAAGGTTTTAACAAAATGTACTTGAACTTTGTTAAAACAGTCTATGTCGATTTTCATAATCTAGAAGCAAACCTTACCCAAATTCCAGGGACATAATCTCCTCTGGTGTAATAGTTGACATTGGCAGACGCTCTCTCTGCTGAAGTACCCATACCGTAACCGTTATTTTCACAGACAAAGATGCACGGCAGATTCCACAACTTTGCCATGTTGTACGCTTCGAAGAGCTGGCCTTGATTGGCAGCCCCATCTCCGAACAATGAAATGTTTATTCCACCATCTCCCTTGTACTTGTGAGCGAATCCTAAACCAGCCCCCAAAGGAACCTGTAATGTTTTCAATAATATACCATTGTTAAAAACTCCATAAGATATCAATTACTTCAAACAAATCATATAGAGTACGATAACTTACTTGAGCTCCAACAATTCCGTTTCCTCCGTAAAAGTTTTTAGCGTACATGTGCATAGAGCCTCCCTTTCCTCTTGCACAACCGCCTGCACGACCTAGAAGTTCTGCGAGGACTCCAAACGCTGAAACGCCCATCAAATACGTCCACCCGTGAGCTCTAAACAAGAATGAACAGTCAATATTTTAATAAAGTAAAGTAGAAATTGCATACAAAATTCAAATATACAAACACACGGTTACCTGTAAGCAGTAATTACTGAGTCCACATCACTCATAGCTTTCCTCATTCCAACAGCACAAGCCTCCTGACCAGAATACAAATGGCAAAACCCTCTGATGGCTTTCTCCTTGTAAAGGTTTGCTGATGTACGCGGTAATAACTGAGTCCACATCACTCATAGCTTTCCTCATTCCAACAGCACAAGCCTCCTGACCAGAATACAAATGGCAAAACCCTCTGATGGCTTTCTCCTTGTAAAGATTTGCTGCTGCCATTTCCATCCTTCTAATCGATTGCATCTGCCGATACCTAAAAATTAAAAGCAAACCCAGTTCAGCGACCAACTCAACAGATTAAATACCCACTCACAGTTAGGTGTGTGCATTTTTTAAACTCACATTTGTAAAGCGTCTTCTTTGGTACATGTCACAGTTGTGGAAGGCCCGCTATCCAAACGATGAAGTTTGTACGGTTTCGTTTCAAATGTGGCTTCAGTGGAGTATGACTTTGACTTGGAAGAGGCTGCCGGCCACAACTAAACCAACAAAATCAACCAATCAATCACTGATTATCAATAGTAATATTATTAAATTATTTACCATCTTTCATCGCTTGTTAGTACCTTCCACGAGGCATACTATAAAATTGAATGACCATTTCAAAATTCAGAAAAATTAGCATGCAAGCAGTATCCCAAATCCCAGCAAACCCATTTTAAATCATCCAATCAATCATTCCAGAAAAGAGATAGTATTTATGTGGTTGTGAAGTGTGGTTGAATGGTTGAGGAGGGGATGAAAATGACACAGAAAGAAAGAAAGCGGAAATAGTTTATAAACAATCAATCAACAATCACTAGTAATACTAACTCTACTTAAATGATTAAATTCTTACATTTCTGCTCAGAGCAGGTCCTGTGCGCAACATCTTGGAAGGAATCATGGTTAAAATTCCAGTCAGTCACTAATTCAACACCTTTTTAAATCTGTAATTAAAGGAAATCAATCAATATCAGATTTTTTACAGGTTTCCTCTCACAAATTTATATGTTCTGCAATAAGTTTTTGAAAGAATATCTTATAATTAAATTTCTTACCTTCAATTACAAAAACCAGCTGGACTTTTCCTTTAAAATACTGATTGAGAAATACCGATTATCCAGTCACAAGCCTAGTTGTATATTTTTTTATGTATTTTCCTTTGCCAATTTTATATCCTTCCTCAACTGACCAGATGCAATGTGTTTGCAGTATCATATCAGCCATATATTCATGAACAAAAGTATGGACGTGGATAAGTTGAATCTGCACATGCAAACTTACGATATGGGTTCCATATTTTGCTTATGTACTTTTCCTTATATACTGGATCAGATCACAATATGGGATGGGAAATCACATGTAGCCAAAGGATACATACTTTATATCCGAAAGTGATACATATTTCTACCTAAAGCACCTAACGCACCTACTACCATACACGGACTACGGACATTAATGTACATCATGAAAGATTGGAATGGGTTTGGGTAATTTTATATGCATACATTTTCAGTATCAAGGCATATTATGTAACATGTATCACCGTTCCATAACTGAATAGGCGTAGGTAATCTTACCCAAGGCAAGGTGTATAATTTCATTACATCTTTATCCTAATTAATGTTTAAATCACGAAGTAACAATCTGCATCACTCGTGTTCATTTTGTGCATCTTTATCCTTCAGTCATAATTTATGGACATGTTAGATACGGGCAGAGCGATTCAGTTCCATATTATTTTATGGATCAATTATCTAAAATGTTTCATTGCTCAGTAAGGGGAATGCTACAATGCAAAGTTAAAATGATGCTAATTCCAATATGCATACTTTCACCATTGCTGACATCGGACAAGCCACCTTTAGTTATATGCTTATGCTTTCACCAACCAGATCATATGAAGTAACAGGTATTCATTATGTCAGTAACTTTCTTTTCTAATAAAACATTTTTTATTCTTTTTATCATCAAGGTTATATGTAATGTATCGAACGTCATAAAATGCTGAAACACACTTTCTAGAAACAATAGTTTTTTTTTCTTTTCTCCACAAAAAACTCGACTAGTTTTGTATGCTGTACGATGATGTAATTGTGTTTAATATCCGGTTGCATATATCGTCTTTACTTTTCTGCACACTTTGTCATTTTCTTTCTTCTTTGTGTAAGTGTGTTTTATCAAATTACAAACCATATTAAATACCATATTATATACTTTCCTATTTAATAACAAAAAATTACGAATTGTCATCCGTTTTCAACAGTTTTTTTTATTAGATACAACCTTAAAAATTAGTTTTTCTTAATCACTTTTTCCTTGTGTGTATATGTAATCAACTAAGTTTATTTCAATAATAATTATATTTATATAACACCATCATCATTCATGTACGTTTTTTACAACTTTTTAAAGAATTGATTACGTTTTTTATACACAATAATGCTTTTTACAGAGATACACGTGTCTACCTCAACACGATCGACTCTCAAGGTTTTGTAACCGATTTTAGAGAACTTTCTCTTCGCGTCCTTATTGTGTGTTTAAAAAACAACATAAGGTATTTTGTATGTAAGATTCTCACAGTTTCATTTTGTTATATAGCACTGAGTCTTTCGAGGTTTCCATTCAAATCTTTAATCAGACTCTGAAAAATTTCTAAGTTTTTATCTTTATAAAACGCGTACACGTTAAAGTGTGTGTTCAATAAGAGTTTTATAGTAACAAACATATTTTATGCACCATTTCTTTCAACAGTTTATAAAACCTGTGGCATATTTCTGTGTTACTTTCTTTTAAATGCACTGTAATATATGAAAGTGGAGAAAGTTTTTCTCGTTTCATAAAGAATTTCTTTTTATCTGAGCAGTTAGTTTCCTTGTTTTTGTATTGGGATTCAGTATTTCAGTATAGTACATTAAAGTACAAGACATTTTACAACATTCAGTGTATAAAAGCATATATATTTAAAGAAGACAATGAGTTTTTACTTTTGCTCCGTTGAGACTATGATAGACACCAAACGGGGTAAGCGTCTTTACTTGTTGTTTAAGATCATTCAAGTTGATTGAAAAATGATTTACAGACTTGACTGCGATACCGCAAATTACAATGTAGTTCTGAGAGCTGCTGCTATATAATAAGAGTCTTCCAAATATGGTGCTATATATGGCTTTTTACGTTGACCGTGAAAAGTCATTTTAGCAACATTTCCGGTAGAATCTAAATAGTACTTTCACCTCTCATAACTGACTTTCTACAAACAGCTTTGATTTCTGATCTATTTAAATCAACAGTCAATGCCCGACGAAGACATTCTTTCATATCAAAAGTGGTTATTGTTTTTGGTTTTCACACATTATGCTAAGTAGGTCTTTTCAAGGTATACATAGGTACACAAACTGTTTTGCTTTGTAAAAAACTTTCTTTTGACTCACAAGTTTTGAAATAAGAATTTTGTAGACAAAACTTGGATATATACTACACACACCTTTGTTTCGCACTTTTTATGAAGACTTTCTGTGATGCGTATAATACACAAGGTAAAACTTTTGTAAAACTTGCATAGTATGTAGCAGTTGCTTTCACCAACAAACATCATCTTTTTACGTGATGAAGATTTACAATACGAAATAGGATACATGAACTCGTATAAAAACTTGTTATACTCGTTGTAGTATATAAATTCGTACAAATAGTTACTTCCTCAAAGTAAAAAACCACGCGTTGCAAAAAGGGAATGCTTTCTCTTTATCTCAAAAAGACTACAAAGTGAAAATGGAATGTTATTTTTTTCAGGACATTTCAAAGAACATGTCATTTCATGGACCCATATCACGTATTCTTACAACACAACACTGATTTTTTGTCCTTTACATTTTACAATATGCATATGTATGTGCAACACATTTAAACATATTATATTATCTTTCCCGATTCCCAACACATTGGAACAACTAAATACATATCACCGTTTGCATGATAATAGTAATGTGAAAAAACTAGGTGCTTGTAAGTATCATTTACATCTACATGAATATTCCTGTGAGGTTTTTTAAAAGTAAAAATTTGATTTTTCTGATGGTTCAGTTTTTTTCTTCTTTTTTAAAAATCACATATTTCCTAAAATAATAAAACAATTTTTGGTTTTTGTTTTAAGTAGGAATTCTATGTATGTCTTTCAATTGTTGGAAGTGCATGTTTCCAGTTTTCATTGTATATGTTTCATTAGTTCAATAGTTCACTCCAGAGAAAGTAGATAGCTCAAGTATTTTATGTACTCTTTCTCGGATGGCACGGGAAGATGCAGCGTAAGTGTTGTCAGATGAATGAGCCAAAAGAGAAATGGAATTTTCAGTGACTATTCGTCAGTCAGTGATTCACATTTTGTAAACCACACCACAGTACACCATTAAAATGCATTAATCACAAATCATATAATACAATAAAATTTGTAGAATTACATAGTAAAATTATGGATATTATTGAATGCGCCCAGCAGATAAACGCATATAAACCGCATAACCCACATCTTTTTATGAAATTTTAACAATTAGCTTTTTAGAGTAAATCTAATTTGCTTAAAACTAAAACCATAGAACAACTAGCAACAATATTGCATTAAGTTTATGGCTTTACTACTTGAACGAGTTTCATTTTAGTACAAGGGATTTTTGCATGTGCATGTCAGTGTCTCTTGAGTACAAAAAAACCAAAGCTGGAAGTAAGATTTTTAAAATCATATTACAATTTGTTAAAAACCAAAGCAAATGTTTTTTAAACATTATATGCGAAAGAGATCTGTTTCCCGGAAATGAGACTAGAGACGTGTTTCTAAATTACCAAGTACGAATTTAAATTGTTCCGTGTAAAAGTTTCTAAATGATGCGTAGGTATTTTCTTCTCACTTTGGTTTCGCAAAATTGCAGACTTGACTCATTCAGTTAATTTTTTATATAAATAAGTACAGAAGAATGTAACTGTAAGGTTGCCATACATGGAACCACAGTTTCTGATGAGCACCTTGACCTTGACTAATAAAAAATGCTTTTAGCGTTATGGATGAATACGTGTTAATCAAAAATGAAAATTAAGCCAATAGCCAACTTTTGTGTTAAATAAATAAAAAGCCTAAACCACAAACTTGTTTTGTAATAATGTTCATCGTCAAAAAATGAAAGGTTTAATGCAAGGATCAAAAACAGGTAATAAATATACTACTTATTAAGGTAACCAATCCTTAAATGATAGATTATGAGAATACAGGAGGAGATTGTATTGTGCTATTCCACCCTTCCTATTCCCTCTCACTTTTAAAACTCATACCATCATCACAATCAGCATTGTTTTAAACAGTTCATATTCTTCCACAATGTATCTATCCTTCCAAGATCATTTTATACCAACAAAAGTGTATATTTTAAACATAGTCAGAAAAGGTCGCACGAGAGATAAACTGAAATTTGCTTTTGTATTTAAAGAAGCCAAAGAAATGCTTACTTTGAGATGAAATGATTTCACTGTGTGTCACATTTCTTCTCTCTCGTCAATTTGTTCATAAGTAGGTAGGTATATATTTGTTATAAATCACAATACAACGTGTACGTCTACTTGTGTGTTTTAAAGTTTCAAGTTTAGGAAAAAATTGAGATCCGATATAAACTGGCTGGTACAATGTGATCTTAAAAACGTACAATATTGCAAACATTGCATGAATTTCTTCATTATTGAGATTATGGATTCGTAAGACTGTCCAAGTCTTAATCCAAAAACCTGTCGAGATTTCACATGATCACTGTACTTTTTATGTAAAAACATAAAGATACATTTTTCTTTAAGAAAGTTAGTCATAATTTTTTATCGCTTTCCTTCATCCTCATACTCCTCTATATATCCTGCAGTCGACGTAAAATGTGTGTGCACGTTCTTCTCTTCCTTCCATATCCCTACTTTTAAATCGTCTTTTAAATTTTTTAGCATTAAAATTTTTCCTGGGCTTTATTTCTCTTATTTCGACTACTACTCCTACGACGCCTCTTCCCCTTCCAGACTACGCGTTTCTGCTGTGAAGAAATTTGATAACAAAAAAACAACCACATAATATATGCATATATAGTCAATCAATTTTTAACTTATAACAAATAAAAATTAATATTCTATAAAAATCTAAAAATGCATAATTAAATGTTAATAATGATAAAGGACATTTTGGAATCCATTCGTTACTGGATTAGCAGCATGAACAACCCCAGGTGGTAAAGGTGGCTGTTGCATAGCTGTCGGCTGTTGATGAGGATGACGCCTATAGTATGCCTGATGATGAGGCTCCACATGATTCTGCTGATGATCAACAGGAGAGCCTGCAGGGACCACATGGACTGACTGTCCTTGAAACATGGGATTAAAGTAAAGAGGTTGTGGAGGTGGATGCTGCTGTAATTGTTGCTGTTGTTGCTGCTGCTGCTGTTGATGTTGTTGTTGTTGGGGAGGAGGGAATCGTTGTTGGTGGTGGTTATTATACGGCATACGATTGCCATTGGAGATGTGACCATTATGATGCCCATGCCTTGGAGGTCTCGGACCCCGAGGCTGATGGGGATGACGTTGTTGAAATAACGGTGGCCCACTTGTGGCCTGGGTAAACTGACTAGGTATACCACTAGCATTTTGAGGATTTGCAGCGGTTGCATTCCTTTGCTGCTGCTGTTGTGTTGGCGTTCCACCCGTTCCCGGAACGGGTTGCATGAATTGGACAAAACCATTTAGTTGTTGGGGTGGTGGCGCTTGCTGGACTACTGAGACCGGTGTTCTAGTACCACCTTGATAGTTAGCACGAACCATTGTTGGCTGTTGCGATGGAGCAGTCGGCCCTTGGACAGCGGTGGCTGTCTGTTGGGGGATCTGGATTTGCATGATGGGATGGCCAACCTGGGGTTGGAAAGGGATCGCTTGCATGTTAAGATTTAGATTCGGTTGAGTGTATGGCTGATACACTTGGTTTTGATAAACAAACATTGTGTTAGGGGGGACTTGAGCTAGTTGCGAAGGAGCTGCTGCAAACCACTGTTGCTGTTGTTGCTGCTGCTGAAGGATTTCATGACGCTGTTCTGCTTTCTTCTGATCCATTAACTGTACACATTAATTCCCCACGTAAGATTCCTTTCCTCAAACCACAATTCATCAAGACTACAAAATGATCATGTTCAATACATACTTTTCTATGAATGGAATTAGGCCGAGGCTGCAACTTTAATTTCTTCCCAAAAAGCGTCGTCCCATCCATCACATTAATGGTGTAGGGTACAGATGCGTCATGAACGAATTGGATAAAACAGTATCCTTTATGTCCAGCTCCATCTACGCCCTTCGGAATTTTTATACTTTTTATTGGTCCAGCCTGGAAATCAAATATACAATTTAATGATTGCTTTTCCCTTGCGTGGATAGGTATACGAAATGAACCTTGACCTTAGCATATCATCACTAAAAGCTAACCTGAAGGAAGAGCTCATACAGCATAGCGTCAGTAACTTTGCTGTCAAGATTCCCAACCCAAAGTACCGCATTAATTTCATCATCCTCCGGGGCCGTGTTGGCCACCCCTTCCCCATCAAAACTCATTTTGTTGCCGTTCGATATCGTGGCTGCAGAAGTTGTGCCCAATTGAAGGGCTCCGTTCGTTAGCGTCTCCGTTATGCTATAATACATTGAAAACTGTTAATATTAGTTGCATAAAAGTAAATTTACTATTACCAATTAAAAATATACATATATTTCCATTCTTATACCTGTTTTATAGAGCGAAAACTCCACACAAGAAAATTTGCTGAAAATTTGTTCAACGTTGAGATCCCTTTTCCTGACAAGATCAGTTAAGTAGCTTTCACAGTTATCTTTGAACTTCCCTTATCTTCTTAAAGCAATCAGCATACATGAAAAACCAGAGACACATTATGAAATTAATCAATACGTTACAACATGCCTGCAAAATTCCAAAGCACCCAACACCACTAATTAAATACAACTGTGTCCTTTCTCGTAGCTCCGCCCCTTTTCAAATGCACTTTTTCCAGAAGGGGTACAAATCAATGCATAGTGCTTTTACTTTCTTTAATATATCTTCTTATACTCTCTCAGGTCACTAACCTTTTCCCATTCATCTTATATTCCCCCTTTCACCTCCACACATTCATGAATGAACAAGTAGATGATACTGCATATATACAAATATAATAAAAGCACTTTTTAACAGTTTTCCCCCAATAAGTATTTCTTCCTCACTGGAAACTCTTCTTTTTCTTCCTGTCTGTATAAATTATGTATGTACGTGTGTATGTGTTGTGTGTATATTATTATGTAAGACGTATTGTTTTTTTGAGATATCTCCGTACAAAAATTAACCCTCTTCTTATTTATTATTTACCCTACAAAATACAAAGATTGAGGAGGAAATAACCAGTATAGAAAAAGACTAACAGAAAATGGTATATTTTTTAATATTACAATGTTACAACAATTAAAAAAATGTTTCAATAAGTGTGAGTTAGTCCTACATAGTATAAGATATTACATTTTACATGTAAAAGGCCTATGCCTATGTAATGCATGTAATATTAGGTTGTGTGTATATAAGAGTATGAAAAAAGGGAGAGACAGATAGGAGAAATAGAAGGAAGGTTCCTCCACTACTCCATTCGTATCTTTATGTTTAAAGGAAAAACTTCTTCGAGTTTAGTCTTCTGCAAAAGCATAGAACATTCATATAAGTATAAAAAGGCCCTCTAATATTAACACACAACAACATACATAACACTACTACAAACGATCAATCGGACACAAAATATCATGCACTTCTATGAACAATATAGAGAGACAGAGTGTGTGTATAGGATAAATACCTACAAATATGATACGTACGCATACAACTTTACTATCCTTATAATTTTTTATCCATATATAATATCCAACAGAATGTAGGAAGGAACGGACGGAACACGGGAAGTTTTTTTCTTATGAAATTTTAGCGAATGTATGCATCTTAGGATACCTTCCTATGCGATATTATATTTTAGGGGTCGTTTGTAAAGTACGTTATTAATTTGCAATTATTGTAGTTAAGTTAAATGTTGTAATAATGTACGAAGGTTACTTTGGAAGATGCAGAGATGTCAAATGGCTACGAAATCGTAATGGGTTTATTGTAGCGTCGTACCGGAACGTTAACTTGACGTTATGTTTTTTGGGTTCTGAGAGGATAACTCGTAACAAGAGACATGGCTATGACCTGTGAGGCTACGAGTAGGCTCAAGAAGTATCAGCATCAACAAGACTGCATTGTAGTAACATACGGAAAGTGCGAACGGGTAGAAGAGAAAAGGAAAATGTACCTTAGTGTTGTATTGTACGTTGTAAGACTTTTTGTATGAAAGGCCAAGGCAGAAGAAAAGATCGAGTCTTTAACATCATCGGATCCGGCTCTCTCATTCATGTTGTGTGTGTAAAGTACACATGCACACACAATAGTAGTAGTAGTGATGCATTATCTGCACTGCACTAAAAAGTACAATTTCATTATTGTCAGCGTCGAAATAGTTTTAGTATATTTTCAAATATGTATATATTGTAGTTTGTAAATGTAAAAATAGTATGGATGTTATGTGGCAGCCATAAAAGCTGTGCATTCAGTTTATGCATATAGCAGGAGGGAAAAGAAGCAAGGAGTCAGAGAGAAAAAGCAGAGTGATGTGTGCTTGACGTGTGTGTGTGAATTTGTAATTCAGTATTGCTTGAGATTTTGGTCAAGTAACATTGCGTGTGCAATTGTTCTCACT